>JUFY01029173.1:45073-90419 GCA_001855655.1 Leptopilina clavipes | reverse complement strand
TAATTATTATTAATTATTAATATGAATAATAATTATAAAGTATTGAAAAAAAATTGAAAATCGACCACCGAAGGGAAAAATTAATTAATTTTGTGTGTGTCATGATAGGAAGAACAATTCGAATCATTGTATCGTTCATTGCCCTTGACAATGGCATCAAGAATACCAGGTTGTGCAAATAAGACTCACTTGCACCTAGTAGACACGACTGTCAGACTATTCCACTCTCTATAGGTCGATATAATTCCCACTGCTATTTTCACTCATCACGATTTGAAAATCAAAAAAAAAAATTTCCTTTTTTCCCCCTCTATAATAAAAAACACAGAACTTTCCTTTCTTTTTCTCCTTTTTCCCTTAATTTTTGAAAAAACCTGCACGTAATTTTCACCCATACATTTTTTCCTCAAATGACAACATGACAAAGACTGGAAAAATTATAAATAAAAATGCGAACATCGAAAACGAGCAAAATAAATTCCTCCAATCGATATTCGAAGAAAAAATAATTAAAATAATTGAAATAATTCGACATGCATTGAAAGTCATCAACCTACGAATAAAGAAGATGAAAATTGATAAAAAATTATTGAAACTTGATCGATATAGATTAATAGGTACAAATAAAAATTTTTGAAAAAAAATTTTATTTTTTTTTTTATAAATAAATAATTGATTTCTTAAACATTTTCGGAGTTCATTTGAAGAAGAATGGATAATTCAAAAAGGCACATAGAAAAAAATGTGGGAAATATTGTAATTGCTTGTGTAATAAAAATACTGATTCATTGAGTGATTATAGTGGGGAAAATGTATCGA
Source organism: Leptopilina clavipes (assembly GCA_001855655.1). Lineage (NCBI taxonomy): Eukaryota > Metazoa > Arthropoda > Insecta > Hymenoptera > Figitidae > Leptopilina > Leptopilina clavipes. The sequence goes on along the minus strand of JUFY01029173.1, from coordinate 89,600 downwards.
ATTAGTGTGAGGTAAGCATAGAAGTTTTTATAAACATTTTGTTTTCGTCATTACATCACGCGGAAAATGCATATTCATTTTACGTATCGTTGAACGTGCGTAAATTGGGTTAATTAACTGAGCTACTCTAATGCGAAAATAGGCATTACTGTTACGTCGAATGCATTCATCGTCCAACTTTCCGTTTCGTTCGTAATACCGACAACGCACATCAAAATTCATTGTCGTCAACTCTTCTATATTTAATTAGTTTTTAATATGCGATAAAGAGAGAGAGAGAGAGAGAGAGAGTGAGAGAGATATTCATCTCTAATCTAGATAATTTTTTTCTAATTTTTTTTTAATTCTGCTTTTATTTCCTTTACTTCTTTTTTTACGAAAAAATAATTTTCCACAGATACAATAATTTCGAGGATATTACATGCAGTTGCGAAAAGAAAAAAATAGGGGAAAATTTGAGAATTTTTGAATATATGAAATGTTTGAACTCAATTACAAAACAACAATTGGCAAACGACCAATTGTCTTTTATAAAGACGACGGAACAATTTGCTGACTGTTCATTGTTAGCTGTTTTTAACAGCGAGTTTGAGATGATAAACTACGTATATTGCATACACAACTGATTGACTTGATTGCCAGCTAAATAGCACGTAACACGTGTATTAAAGCATATGGGCCATCTCTCCCAATTACAGTGTCTGATGTGAAGACAACTTCTAAAAATTCTCATTGTCAGTGGATCATCTTTTAATTGAAGCACAAACTATCTCAAGAATAATGTCTAATTACAGAAAAATTAGAAAATAAATTCACAAAAAAAAAAATAAAACAGTAAAAAACAAACAAACAGTAAACGAATCCAAACATGAAAACCCCCAAATTTTTCGAAATACCTCCCCTGTTTTGTATTTTATAAACAATGAATCATATTTTTATCACTGAATGATGAAATCGAATCCAAGAAGTACTTAATTTCATGGTTTTAATTTTTATAGTTCGTAAGCGGATATGAGTTGAGCCATTAAGTCTCAAATAACGACTTTTTATTGGATGATATTAGCAAAAAAAAAAAAAATTGCAGATTACTTGGAACAAGAAATCAATTATATATCATGAAAGAAAGCAACTCTCGAGGGCCAAATGCCAAATCTTATTCCTCAGTGAGAACTTTCGAGATTGGATTTTAATTAAGCGCAGTAGAATTTCTGCGAAAACGAAACTACTCCGAATATTTGACATCATTTTGCTAATATTCCAAGAAAACTGGTTGAATTTCCTTCACTGATTGAAGTGTATTGACGCGATAAAATTCCTTCATTAACTGCAGATTGCTATTTCGATAAAAGTTAATTATTTCCTCTTAGTGACCTTCCCAATTCATCATATTCGAAATTATTATGTATATAAATATCTTTGTCCCAGAACACGAAAACAAAAACATTTTCCAGGACATTATTCACAAAAAAAAAAACCGAAATGTTTTTATTAAATCTAATAATTAAAACTGCGTATTATGAAAAATGAAGTGCAGAAAAAAATCACTATCCGAGTGATAAAAAGAATTCTGTTTATTTTAATTGTTGACCAAAAAATCAGCCATTTCCTGTTTAATTTCCGGCAAAAATGGACCCACATTTAATTTCCTGTACAGTAAACTATATAATTAGGTGATTTACAAGTCAGACTCAAAATATAAAAAGATCTTTTTATAAGGAGCAAGGGCATCGATGAAAATGACCAATAATTAATCATGACTTTGAGAAAAATAACAATAAAAGCTAATACGTAACGTTCAACAACAAATTGTACCAGTAACATTGAATACTATTGAAAAAAAAAAATTCACTCATTTTCGAATTTTCTGATTTACCAAAACGATTTTTAAAAATCAGATTTTAATTTAATAAACAGATAAAAGAAAATTTGAAAAAGATGCAAAAGAAAATAAAATTGAGTTATAAAGAGTCAAGTGAACAAACAAATATGACGTAATCAAGACAATGTGTCCATCAACCTCTGTGAATATCTCCTCTCTCTCTCTCTCTCTCTCTCTCTCTCTCTCTCTCTCTCTCTCTCTCTCTACTTTCAGACACCTGACCCTGAATGAATGAATTTTTTTTATTAGTATTAATTGGAAACGAGTTAAAATTCGATCAAGTGACTAGTTGTATTTTAATGGAAAATTTTTTATGGATTCATCTGAATAAATATTTTATTTATTCAATAAACAATCGAAAATTGTTTACTGAGTTATGGAATAAATCATATGAGTATTTTCAATCATGAAAACATTAATCAACATCAATTGAGCGATCAGATTTCTCATGCGTGTAATTCGTGAATATTACGCTGTGAAATTGTTCAATGAAATAAACGCAGATAAATTTCGAAGGACATGTTTTTGAAAAAAAGAAATCTAATTTGATTGAAAAGAAAAAAATCTTTACGGGTTCCATTTTTTTGTATCGATATTATTTTCCAATTTTTGGCTACACTGTAAATAGTATTTTAATGTATTTGAATAAATATTAGTAACAAATAAATTTTTGTATCAAATCAATTTTTGTATCAAATAAATATTAGTAACAAATAAATAATTGTCTCAAATAAATTTTTGTAATGAATACATTTTTGAATATCAAATAAATATTAGTAACAAGTAAATATGGGTAACAAATAATTCATATTTGAGTCAATTAAATGTTATTTGTTTCAAATACAAAAATTATTGATTCGAATACTGTTTGTTCGACTCAAATAAAAATTATTCGGTGCAAATAAATATTTATATGATAATTAAGGAACCAATTATTAGAATCAAATAAACATTTTTTTTACTAATGTGTTTTTATACAGTGAGCCAGAAATAGAAAAAATAATTCACCGAATTGAATAAAAACAATTTGGAAAATATTTTAAAGAATTATAGTAATTTCCTGAAAAATGGTTGAAGCTAAAAAATCATAATTTGTGTCAACATAAAATGAGGATTGAACATTCAATCCAGGTTAACCAATGACCTTCCTGACAAATTCGCACCGTGTGTATAAGCTCACTTGGTATTCATCTGTGTACCCAACGAGCTCACTTATAGAGTTCCTAAAATAACCGGTAGAACCTAGAATTTCTAGATCCAATGTAGAATGCGTGCCAATTTTTGAATCTAAATCTAGTATTTTTCTTCAAAAAAAAAAAAACACCGTTGTCCCTCACTCTTTTTGTCTTTTGCTAGCCAAACACCTGTTCCTCAATTTAAAAAAAAAAAACTAAAATAACACGATGTCAGAAAATTACGACAGATTTTGAACAAGATTCAAAAGGCATATTTTATATATGAGACAAGGAGGACAAGATCTATTATTATAAACAAGGTAAAAAAAAGACAATTAAATTCTATTAATATTGTTATTATTTTTTTTTTTTTTTGATGAAAGAGAGTAAAATTTTTCGTTGTATTTCGGGCTCGATTATATTTGTGTAAAACTTCATCGCGAAATTCTGTTTTTTTTTCTCATTCTCGCTAATTTTATGTTTAAGTATTTAAAAACCTGTTACACATATATTGGTGTATATATATGTTTACGCAGCTTGGAATTTTTTTTTTCTTTTTAAATATTTTAATTCATAAAAATGTGAGAATTATATTGCGTTATTTTCTATAGGTTTTGTTTTTTCATTCATTGAGAATTAATTTTTTTCTTAAATATAGTGAATGAACATTTAAATAGATTTTCATGAATCACGATACGATGATATTAAAAACGTTCAATATTTTTTAAATTATTATTCAAACGTATATTTATATTGCACTTTTACACATTTCAACTAAAAGTATATAGCTTTTTTTTATAAAGATAACTTTGACTCTTTTTGAAACATTACACACATTATTATAGAATTTTATTTACAGGACTCTAATAAAGTCTTTTGAAATTTAACACAAATTATCATTATTATATTCATCTATGGTATTGATTTAAAAAAAACAAGGTATCAATTATTATTTACAATAATAAATAATTAACAAAAATATCTTACAAATTAAATTATTCACAAGAATGTAATTTATGTACTTGAAATAATTTCGAAAAATTTTTCCCCTCAAAACGAAAGTAAGAAACATTTTTTTAAAATGTCAATTGATTGTAAAAAAAATAAAATAAAAAAATATATTTCATTATTTCTTTTTCAATTAAAAATTTGATCACTGTAACTGCATGGGTCAAATAAATAAGATTGTAAAAAAATTTCAACACCACGTGGGACAAGAATGTCTCAATATGACAGTAGAAAAAAAAAAGATTCAAATTCAACTAAAATTTGTCTCTCCTAATGATTTTATTGCGTCAAATAAACTATATGACAAATGGAAACATTAAGAACAGGTAACTTGATTTTTTTCGTTTCATTCTCTGAATTTAAATAATTTTTAATTAGAAAAAAAGCGAGAAATAAAACTGAGTAAATATTTTCTTAAATATAGTTAACAAATATAAAAATTCCTACTGTTTCCATTATTTTTGTCTTGCATGGCAACAATAAATTCCAAAAGGAGAGAACTAAAACAAATATTAAAAAATAAAAACATATTTATACTTTAAAAGTAAAATAAAGGACGAATAAAAATTTTTGCAATAGAAAATTAAGATAATGAATCAAAATGACTTTTAAGAATCGAAAATTATTGATATGACTGGCTACAGCCAATCATTGTATTGACTTTAACAATACGATTGATTCTGCATCTAAAAAACTTTTTCGAACATCTCTTTCGGAAATAACGCCTAATCGTGTTAAACGAACATTTTTTTTTAATATAATCTTGAGGTAGGGAGGAAAATATCCTAGAAAATACGTAAATCTAGGGAAAATTATTCTCTAAACTATCACACAGCATACGGGAATTTCCTTCTGACTCGCACTCTTTTTTTTCTTTTTGTTTTTTTACTACAAGAACGCATGCCCATTCGCATCGGTCGTCTCGCATACGAAAAACCGAAGATACATCTGAAATGCGCAGCAACAAACGACAAACCTTACTGCACCTGACAATCCGTTGCATTTCGAACAACATCGAATGCCACATTCACGATTTCACTGATATGCTTCTTCCCTGCACTGCACTTGGCATCACTCGCAGAACAAATCAGAGCGATCGCCACGCACACTTTTTAATGTTTTTTTTTCCTGGTGCGGTTTTTCTTTTTTTTTTAAATTATTAATATTATTATTAAATAGCCAGTTTTTTTTCTTTAATATATTATAATTTATAATATTATTATGTTATTCTTGCAATCTTGAAAAAGAACACTTCCCTACAGGTCTTTGGGTTCAAGGCCTGTGGGATTGGACTCTCGTCGACGTTCAGGACTGCGATGGACATTTAGATTCTCGATTACTAAATTGCACTATGACAAATAAATTCACGACAACAGCACCATCCATATAAACTTATACCGAACTACGCGCCTCGTCGCAAGGTACACTCTTCTGAAAACGACGACGCTCCCTAGACTCGCAATGGCAAACGAATTTCGAGGTTTCGATTGCCTCCCCGCGTCCTTGGAATAGTCGCGTGCTTCGTTAATGTTGAACAGTTATGGCGACTAGCTAGCGTTTAACGAACTTTATACATCGGCGAACAAAGCAAAAAAAAAAAAGGAAAAAAGAGGGGAAAAATGGTCCAGATGATCAATGAACCACCTATGGAAGTATCGTTCGTCATCCTCCGTCCCTCCTGGAAGACCGGAATTCACTCCAAAGAATTTCTCCTTAATAATGACTAAAAGAAATTTACTCCAGGGAGATTAAATTATACAGGAAAGGTGATTTTTCAGAAGGAACGGAGATAATTGCCTTCATCATGGAGAGTTGATTCTTCCTGGTAAAAATAAGCCTTGAATTGTTTACTCGTCGCTAGGAAACGAGCACTGGACGTCGACGCTCGTCTCCCTGTGGACATTCGATAGTCCTTAAGCGGTTTCTCCGCGTTCCAGAATCCATGATCGACAATCGAATCGATCGTTCAGAACTCAGCGAATTCCTTGGCGCATTTTTCCGTTGAGGAAATTCTCAATGCCTCCTCTTCGTAATCGTCGAAATTGCTAGTGTCACCGGGTCCCTTGCATCTCGGTATAAATGGAGCCTCGATCCTTTTCTGGAAGACAGCAATCCAATCGGTACTGGTGAACCATCTGTGACCTTTGATATCATTAACACCGGCCTTGAGATTACCGTACCTTTTTGTAAGATCTACCTGCAAGAGATTGCGCAATAGATCCTTAAGATCCGTACCAAAATGTGATGGGAAACGAACCTTGCCACTGACAATTTTCTCATAGATCTGAATCGGTTGATCAGCAAAGAAAGGTGGATAGCCAGCGGCCATTTCATATACTAGGACACCCAACGCCCACCAATCGACAGCCTTGTTATAACCCTTGCTGAGAATGATTTCAGGTGCAAGGTACTCGGGCGTACCGCACAGGGTCCACGTCCTTCCTTTCACTCTCTTGGCGAAACCAAAGTCCGTGACCTTGAGGTAACCTTGGGAGTCTATAAGAAGATTCTCAGGTTTGAGATCTCTGTAGATAAGATCCAGATAATGAAGATACTCAAATGCTAATACAATCTGAGCGGCATAGAATCGTGAATGGGGTTCTGAAAAACGACCCACCTTTCTTAGATGACTGAACATTTCGCCCCCTGGTACATATTCGAGCACCATGTATAAATTCGAGTTGTCCTTAAAATGAAATCGTAACGAAACGAGAAATGGAAAGCTGATCGCCTGAAGAATTCTCTTCTCATTAAGGGTATGCTCCACCTGCTTGAGTTTAACCACCTTCTGTTTATCGAGTATTTTCATTGCATAATACTCCTTAGTGGGCTTATGCTGGACTATCATGACCCTACCGAACGAACCTGTACCCAATGTCTTAATTCTCTCGAAATCATCAAGTGCCGCAGTGTTTGTGGGATTTTTCTTCCATTTCTCTTCAAATTCCTCTTTGGCCTGATCCAAAAACTCCTTGACGCTCTCTGCCGCGTCCACCTTCTTATTCGCAGTCGCGGCATTATTGCCCATTTTACCAGCCGCGCTCCAGCCTGCCAGGGCTCCACGCACGTCGAGTTTCTTCAGTGTTTCGCTTTTTTTTCCTCACTACGAAAGAGCGACACTATTTTATTAGGAAATCGTTGACAGAGTGGCAAGTCACGATACAACCTTGAATTTTTTTTTTACAATCGGAAAGGCTTTTTACTGATCCAGAAACTGTCCTTGAGAAATCCACAAGATAACCTTCCGTGTCTAAGGTATAAATAGGTCAATACAATACCTTGTCTACAACCCGCGCCATATTTTAGCAGACAACTTAACAACCCTTATCAACGCGAACCACCACCGTTTTGGTAAAAATTTTTCACTTCGGAAAATTTACGTCAAAAAGAAGAAAAATCGAATCACAACACTGCACTGGGAGTGACTCACTATTTTCTTTTTCTTTCTTTTTTTGTTGCCTATTTTCAGTTACTGGAGGGTTCGGTGATGATTGTTCCTGAACGGTGTCAGGTACATATGTAGCCGTTCGTTGTATGGCTAAAACACGAGCGGACCAATTATCCAACACTCTATTACACTCAAATAATCCACCGAATTAGCACAAGTCACTTCTTTTTTTTCCTTCAACGCCCGATAACACTATCCGCTGTCACTTTTATTATCGTTGAGCGATGAAATCGATCCGTCTAGTACAGCAGACGAGACAAATACCTCTCTCTCTAAGATGGCGGCACAACCTGGCCTGCTCCTCCCGGAATTTATACAAATGCGACAAATGGTAGAGGAGACGGACAGTGCTCTCTCCAGGAAGAGAAGGAGACTCGCGTTCACTCTCTGCCGCGCACCATGCACCGAGTAACGAGCCGAGTGAAACCGAGCAGCGCAGACGTCAACAAGTACAAGCAGAATGACAGCTCGAATTCAAAACAATTCTTATCATCCTATTATCTGTGACACAATTATTTCAAAGTAGATTTAATACCAAAAAACAAAAAAAAATATCAATTTTTCCACTCATAGTCTATAATTTTCTACGAATTCAATTTTTTTTCCAACTCACTGAAATTATTGTCAAGTTTTGTATTTTACCGCATGAGACGAGCCGGAGTGTGCTGCCTTCACAAGCCATGACGAAAAGCTAACAAATGTTTGTTGAGAAACCGGTTGGTAAATGTAATCCTATTGCTGCGTTGTGCTGCCTCTGAGACAATATTTCAACTACGAAAATAAAACTCGAAGATCAGGAAGACTGCTACTATTCAGCTGACGAATGATAATATTATCCGCTCTCATCGCTTTTTTATTGCCTGATATGACCTCCTTTACACCCTCAAATATCCTCCAAATATTTATGTTACCTGTCGAATTAAGATTCAATTAATTTTTTATTCAAAAAGAACCTATGCTTCATTCCTTATAACTAACAGTTTGTTAATTACTCCAAAAATTATAATCAAAATAAATCAAAATTTAATTCCCCCAGAGCATCTAAAATTGGAGCAATGTTGACAATTCTGGAATATTGCTCCAATTTCAACTACTTGGGGATATTTTCATGAATTTATTAACCAGTAAATTACTGATACGATACTAAAGCAAATAACTGAATGTCTGAATTATACAAAAAATAAAATTTTTCAATTTCCAAAAAATTAAAAAAAAAAAAGTTTCTACGCAAGAATATTATTGAGAAACATTTTAATATTCAAAATTGTAGCATTCTCAAGAACATCTTTTTAAAAGCACAATATGAAATTATTATCAGATGAGAATTTTAACTTCTCATCGGTCCAAGCTGAATAAATAATTTTCAATGTTTCAAAAATTCTAGATATATTCAAAATTTCCAAAGTGTCTATATTTTAAATTTGAAAAAGATGATAATTTTGTCAAAGTCTTAAAATAAACATGATGCCGACCGCAAAATGCAATTTTCTCATCATTTTTCAAAGTACATATAGCAAACCTCAAATAACATTTTCTAGATTAAATACCTAAGTTATAATTTTATCTAAAATATTAGAGTAATTCATTTTTTGAAATATGTACATATTTCTTCATATTTTCCATATCAAAAGTTATACATAAAACACACGTGTTTTATCATTAACTATTCACGAATATTTGGAACAGCAAACTATATATACAATATTTTCTATTTATAATGTTAAATAAAATTTCAGAATTTTGACAAAGCATATCAACTGCCAATTCTTCGAAAACAAAATTCTTCCAATTTTCTTTCAATTTTGCTGCAAAAATTAAAATTTTTCAAAAAAATGGGAAATTTTTTGAATTTGAAGTTTAAAAAAAAATGTTTTAGGAAACTTTTCTTAATTGAATTGGAGAAAATTTTGATGAAAAAATTTAAGACATGGAATCCCTAAGAGACAATTATTGAAAAAATGAATGAATATTCCTTGGGAAAGATAAAATGTTGTCGCGTGCTTTGATAATCGAAAATAACCGGCCGGAAACCTGCACATGTGCTAGACATGCGCTCTTTGTCACATTAAACGAAGATGGCGTGAAAATTCAGGTTGAGTATAGCACCTGGATGCTTCCGACACTCCGACCGTTCTTCCTATCGATTCAAAGACCTGAGTATATGTATATGAATCTCTCTCTCTCTCCCTCACGCTGAAGCACTAGAAACCAATTTCTTAAAAAGCCACGTAACGTCTTTTTGATTATAAAATATATACATTTTCCCTCAATACAAATAAAAAAAATGATATAATATTTCACAGAAGACTCTCAACAAACATTAATTATTTTCGAGAAGAAAAAAATGAAGCAATCTCTCCGTATCTCGAACACAAAACTAATAAACGAAAAAAGGGGCGATATGCAAATTATGAAATATTCAACTTTTGACTTCCCATCATTCTTCATAGGCTTCCATGTAAGATTTGATTCTATAAAATCATGAAATATTCACTCACTTCTCAAATAATAATATTTCTATTTCTTGAAGCAAGAAAAGAGAGAAAAAAATAGATTTTACCAAATTGAACACAATCGAATATTAAATCCGCATAAATTTTTAAACAAGACTGCTTTTTAATTCATCTTGACATTCTAATTGTCCGGGTCAATTCAATTTTTATAATTGTATAAAGTCTCAAAGATTTTTTTTTATTTTCAACAGTAAAAATAGTTTTACTAAAATATTTTCTAATTTTTCTGTTTTTTTTTAATTTTTGAAAATAGTAATAATAAACAATCAGAATAAATATTATATCAACTGGTAAAAAATTAAATATATGTGAAAAATATGATGAAATCCAATTCTTTCTAGTGCAATATTTTTCAGTAAATATAGTTTAATTTTCAAATACACTGCGTGTTCGATTCTAAATTCGAAAATTTGCACACACCGAGATGAATATTTGGGAAAATTACAAATTTATAATATATATAATTTTTGTCAGTGAGTGAATATTTCACAGTCGACTGATATGTCGACTTGCTATTTCTAAACTGAAACAACATTATGAATGAATTTAGTGCAATGCACGAGTACAAGATGAGCACTACTGATGTGTATAGTGCCTCACAGTGAAATCTTTTTGCGGTCATCGCATTCGCCAGTCGACCTTCTTCTGGAAAGTTACAGACTATTTCTGTACGCATCTACACCAACCTGACCTGGAGTTTCGTTCTTTTTCCGTTTGAGTTTTCATTCTCCTACATGAACTTTTATATAGACGATAAATGAGAAAGAAAATCCCTCAACGATTGTCGTCAATTCACGGACTGATTCTCACAATGAAAAAAAAAAATTGTTCCAGAGTTTCGAATCCTCACGATGACAAATGCAACTGTAACTCGAATATTTCTTTCCAAATGTTGATTTTTCCATTTTTTTGCAAAATTTGCAAAATTCTTTGGTTTTTCACATTTTTTGAACAATTGAAATATTTCCTGGAGTACTTTCATTGAAGTCTAGACACGTTGTTTAACCGGTTTAACACGTGATGAAATGAAAGTTTATCTGACTGAGACACTTTCATATTCTGCCTATTGTAACAGCAAAAGATATAAATCTTTGACGACAGCTTCGTGGGTTTCATGAAAAATGATGAATTTCTAACTTCCTCTGAATTGAAACAACTTAATACCACTGAATTTTAATTCTGTAAAATTTTGTTGGCTTAGCAGCACTGATCTGTAAAACAAAAAAATAAATAGAATTCAAAATTGACTATAGCAATAAAATAACATTCAAAGAAAATATTTTTGAAAACGAAAACTAAAATTTCTCACGGAAAAATAAAATGATTTATCGCACTTCTGTAGAAACTGCTAGGTTTCATTTTCACTGTGCGGCGAATGAAAATTCGAAATCATTTTTAACGTATTCAGACTGAGCTGAGGTTGTAGAATCTTATTACAGAAGAGATAAGAGAAAGGGCCGAAGAACTCCTCGTCAGCGAACCGTCGAGCACTTCCTTTCAAATGTCGCACATTGTAACCGAAAACAACCTGTCTTTCTTTCTTCATAATTCCTTTAATAATTGAAACAACTGAATTTTATCAAAAAATTTATCAACAATAGACAAATTTATTTTATTCAAAGAAACTGTTCTCTAGGCGTAACAATTTAATTTCCATTTCATTCGAAAAGGAAGAAACTAAAATATAAAATAGAATAAAATAATAAAAAATACAAAAATAAAATAACATTTTCCAAGTTGGATATTAATAAGAAAATTAATAAAATGGAAAAAAATTTTAAACGCCACTTTCAAATAGAAAAAAGAGAGTATACTAAAAATAAAAATTCGTCACTTGTCAATAAATTCAATCTAAAAATCGATGTTTCATTTAAAACAGAGAAAACGAGAAAAGATATTTTGATGTAACAGCTGAAAAAACATTTCATTTCCTTGACTTAATCATGCGACGAAATCGCAACCAATAATCACGACAATAATTTTCAGAGAGAGAGTTCTATTTCTGGGCGCACGAGGAAACTGAAAAAAAACGAGTCACAGGACATCTGCCTTTAAGGTCCTGGCTATATGACCGCTCTTCCACCTGCACTGTATTTAGCAGCTGTTTCGGAAAACGAATTATCTCAAACACGTGCGATGGGCCTGCCGATTCTTTTACACGAAATAAATTTTCAATATTCTTTTGGTCGAAACGCCACATGGAGCTTTTTCCAAACCAGCAACAAGAAATAAAATCCACTGCGAAAATAAAATTTGAAAGAATCAGTAAAACGAACGACGAGAAAAAAATATATTACTATATGAAATTCAAAGACATATTTTATGTCGTTCCTTCGAAAACAAAAATACAACTAAAATAGAATACGAGACTAAAGTCGCGGTGATAACTTTTAATCAAATAAAATATTAACTGGCTATGCTTCTGTATCAGTCAACATTTTCGAAATCCCTAAGCAAACTAAAATCGAAATTCGTCCAAAAATACTGTAATTATTGTACTATTTTAGAAAATAAAAGGAAATATTACTCGGAGTGATTGAAATTTCTAATAACCAATTTTTCCAATACCGACAGAAAATATTGGAAATAAAAAAAATATATATGCGTGTATATTCAATTGAAGTGTGAAATATTGTAATTTCCATAAATATAAAAGGTTTACGTCAATATGTATACAAAACTATTTTTAACACTGAAGGTTGTAAGCTCCTGTATTCCAGTGCAATCTTATCAAACGATTCACGAGATTGTTTAATCTTTACGACTTTGAAGAAATTTTTTGTCTCGTTTGTATATATACTTGAAATAATTATAAATTCTTGTATACATTTTTTTCTTCTCTTTTTTTTTGGCTCAAGAAGTTCAAGTGTAACGCGCAGGAAGGCAAATATTATCACCGTTAACTGATGTGTCTTTGGCAAAGCACGTTTGACGGTTCAGTATACTCGTAAAAATAATACTTTACATCATTGTAAAGTCGAGGTTAATACGAAAACAAAGGGAAATTTTTCTGAGTTGAAAGAATTTTATTTGAAATATTTTTTTGCAAGGATTTTTTCTTACAAAAAATATTTCATATAAAATTGTTTCTATTGGTATTATACAATTTTCGAATTATATAAAAGATTATTTATTTTATTACCAGATAAATTTTGTTTCTTAATTTGAAAAAGTCAACTATTATTGTGATTTAACGATTAAACTCTTTTTTTGATTAGATATTGAATGACGAATTGTGAAGTGTTCCACTTTCATATTAATAAGTTCTAAAATTGTCACTGTTAATTTTCTTAGTCTTGCTTCTTGGGATAATTTAAATATTTTGCAGACACTATTCGCGTTTATTACAATGTTTCTACATAATTGTTCATTATAACTGGAAATTATTAACATTTTTTAACTTTCATTTACTTTGGGATTAATTTTATGATTAAAATTCTTATCTTTTGCTACTTATTCCCTAAAATTGTTAAATTCTTCAGCAAAAATAAAAAATTGTAAAATATCCGCTGGATATTCAAAAAGAATAAGTTATTTTAGATTTTAATTTTGATGAAAATTTCGCTACAATAAAGCATAATAAGAATAAAATATGAGTTTTATTCTAAAAAGAAAAAAATTTTTGTTTCATTTTTTTTTTAATGAATAATTAAATGACCCTTTTCTCTTGAGATTAAAATTTATAATTTTTTTCAAACTTCAACTTGTCTGAACTTGTCATTGGGATTTTTTTTTGTTATAAATATAGTACAGTATCGATCTATCAATGCAAAGCGGTCGCATGCGCATCTCTTTTTTGTCTATGCTCTTCAAAAGGCTTTCAAACATTCAAGAGACAAAATTTACTGTAAATTATCCTTATCGTATTCTATTGTTTTTATTTTTTGAAATTAAGTGCATTTAGCATTTGTAGAAATAAAAATAATAATGTTAATGCACAAACGTAACGAATGAATTATTAAAAAAAATGTAAATGAATTGCAAATTGTCGAGCAATTTGGTCAGAGTTCATATTGTTTAAATAATAATCAAAATAACTTGTGTTATTTTTAGGAGAATGAAATACAAACAAAACATTGTCTGTCATGGGGTAGATTTGCAAATTAATTATCGTAAATTCAAGAAAATGTCTTTCTGCATAATAAGAAAAAAACATGAAATTATGTACCTTGATACAAAAGTGCATCCTGCAACATGGAAACATGGAAGTTGATTGTGACCACCCGGTAGCGGCCTCATTCTACCTTTTAATACACACCGGAAATGAGGCTGCGAAGAAACTTCTAGAACTTTTCATGTGCCGGCTTTTCTCCCTCGCTATAGATATGCCGTGAATCCAAATTATATACGCAACAAGATCCTTTTGGGAAAAAAAAGAAACAATTCGAAACAATAGAAATCGCCCTGCTTAAACTCTCCTTCAAGAACAAAAAACAATGCTATTAACAGATTTATATAAAATTTCAATTATTATTTATGTATAATAAACATAAAGAGATGAATATTTTGAGGTTACCTTTTGTTATCTAACGATTTCCTCTGTTCAATGAAATGTTGCGTACGAATAAATAGATGAATCTCAAACTCTTATAATACAGACTTTCCAATTTCAACGACAACAAAGGGATTGTATTCAATTAATTAATAATCACTTTTCACTACAATAATACGTTTGAGATAAAAACGTGCAAAAACTTGTCCCCTGAATAAATGAACGTTCCATTTTTGTAGAGGCCAATGCAACCAATCAAACTTCTCGAAAATCAATGGTTCGTTCCCCGCGAAAAATGTAGATTTTCAAATTTACAGAAATATTAATAGAAATATTTACATATTTTTTTTTTAATCGAGTAATGATAATTGTTATAAATGACGTATTGTTAAAATTTCGAGTTAGATGGGTGGTGTATAAATTTGATTTTTACTGCGTTTCACGTAAATTAGTGGAAAGTTTCGTGAAGGTCTTGTCGGCCATTTTGAATTGGCTTGACGGCAGAGACACCTATGAAATAGCGGGAAAGCGGAAGGTTTGAAGGCCGCCGGCCGGGCCGGGGGTTTCGGGCGAATCAACGAGCCAGCCGAGGAGTTCTGCCATTTGCGCGTCGGTACGCAACAGTAGTGTTACAAGAGATCTCTCGTGTGCTCATTCAGATTGTGAAAAATATTTTTCAGTGTATTTATCTACAAGTGCTTCCGTTACAATTAACATCAAATCTATCACAATGGCCGATGTCGAAGCAAAGTGAGTAATTAAGTGTACTGTGATTGTAATTAATCGTTTTATTATAAAAACTTTGTTGGCTGCTTGCCTCGAGGTAACTCCACGCTAGTCACGCGCGACTCGCGTCTCTTTATTTTCCGTGTTTTTCCATTGTTTCTCAGCATTCACAATAATCAGCCTCTCATTTCAATTATTTCAATTTGTTTTTCTCTCAAATCCGTTAATAATTGTTGCTTGATTAAAGAATTTCGTGAAAAAGTGGTGGGGGAACCACGCCGTGCGCATTCTGATTTTCTCCATTTATCTCCCTTTTCTCATGAATTTAGCGTGGAAACGTTATTTTTCACGGATTACAATTTTTTCAAACAATCGTATTTTTCTCATTATTATCAAAATTGTCTAATTCAGCATATCGGCGACTTTTCCCGGTTTTTTATAAGACTAGTGGATGCGTGGGAGAGAGAAAGATATGGCGAAGGGGGCAAAGGGGGGAATTAAAGTAGAGAAAAGGTACGCCGATCGCGTGCGCGGCATTTCACTTTTTCTTCTAAGTTTTATTATCCATAATTATCATATTTAATAAACAAATAGAAGAATATTGTTAGCGTTCGCTTTGGTAAGTTTCTTTTTTGTTGGGGAGAAAAATCATTAAAGAAACTTTTACAAGTACTTTCAAATTAATTGTTTAAATAAAATGATAGCACGTGAATGTTATTTCGTTGATTACTTTCGATTTTGAGATGGACTGTACGTTGAATTGAAAGAGCTGTCGGCGTATCGATCTGCTCTCTTACTGATTCGTTGAACTGATGACAATAAGGAAATATGTCCCAAGTATTATTTTGATTTTGACGGTGACTAAAATATAAATCGCGCATTCGATAGGCATTTATTAAAAGGTAAAATGAGACGCAAACAGGTCTATTCACGTCTTTCTGCAATTTTACCGCGCCAAAGCAAAAGTGGTTTTCAGGGCAAAGGTGGGTAAGGGGAAATGTGTCAGTTCTTGGGAAAGCCACATGAAGCGCTACTGAGGGCGTCTATCTCTATTTCTTTCTACTATATGTGTGTCCTCCTTCCGCTTCAGTGAACTCAATTCTCCCATCCATGATATTCACAAACACAACGAAATTAAATTTGTAGTCGTGAGAGGTTATAGCAATACTCTCTCTCTCCCTCTATAAGTTTACTTGAAAGGGGCAGAGGGGAAGAAACCAAGATGTAAAGGTGTTAAATCTCATTATAATAGTACATATACATGAATTAAAACTTCCTTTTAAATGAATAATTAATATAAAACTTGTTAAATAACATTTTATATTTAAATAATTCATTTCTTTTACCCCATGTCTTTTATTGATTATAAAGCTTTTCGGAAAATTAAAAGTAATTACGAATGATTGTTTTTTTTGCACGTAATTAAACTTTTTTTCTTGATGATAATAAAAAGAAAGAAAGAATTTTTAGTCAAATTATCAGTAGATGCAAATAAAAAATTTAAAAATGTAACGCGTCCTAATCTCATTATTCTCTACCCGAATATTGAGGTTACGAGACTATTTTGAAAACGTCAAACAAGCCGCGTGCTTACACCGTGACGTGCTCTTGCATAAGCCAATGTACGTTACGGATTCTGAAAATATTTAATGTCATCTTTAATCGATTTCATGTTTTTCTGACGGTTTGAATTTACTAAAGTGTACAATCAATAATTGGAGTTTATTTCAGGAAGCCTTATCCAAACCACCTCATTTGATAAAGAGAACATTAAAATTCATCTCAATTTTGTTCTGGTATTCTAATTGTGTTTATTTTAAATCTTATCGGTATTTGAAAATATGTAATATGCTAACTCTTGTTGGAAAAATTTCAATCTCTGAAGAATTTATATTAGCAATAAATATTAATGTTGTTCTAATATATTGAGAATTCTAACAATCTACTTTTTCCAGGGAAACCAAAGTTGTCAGCACACCTGAGAAGGAGAAGAAGGTGGTAGAGGAAGAAAAACCAGTGACAAAGGTTGTGGAGGAGACTGATGAAGACTCCAAAACTTCCGAGAATGGAGATGCCACAGAGACCAAAGAAAATGGTTCGACCGAAGAAAAAGAAGTCGATGAGAAAGAGGAGGAGGAGACGCCAAAGAACGGTGACTCCACAGGTAAATTGAAAATTCAGGATATTCAACTAATGAATAAAATAACTATTATATATGTGTAAATTAAAAATGAAAACTACTTTGAATAATTTATTCCTAATTTTACAGATGCTCCAGTCGACACCTGTTGTATAAAGAGGAAATCTGTCGGCGCTGATTTGACTGATGATGCATCGGCGGACGGTGCAAGTCCCGAAAAGAAGGCGAAATTAGACGAGAAACCAGCTGAAGCCGAGAGCAACGGTGCAGCAGCCGAAGCCACGGCCTAATGTTTCTGTAGTCCCTCTTTATCCATAGACCTGATCTATAGACACAGTTTCACCATCTAAACGTGATGTCAGAATGCAACATAATCATCAGTGCATCGCCATAACAGAACGAGTGTCGATCGCAAAACTCTGATATTGTTTACGATTACGTTTTTGTGTTGAGAGTGGCCGTGTGTATGTTAAGTACCAAGATCTTTCGCATCATAGCGTTTAAAAAAAAAAAAACGAAAAAAAATCAATGCTGATCAAAATAGCATTGCACATACATATAATAAAAGAAAAAATTTTATTACCCTCGTTACACAAATTTAACAAAAAAAACGTATTCAAAGCATGGGATAGCGCTTAAGCGCGTATAATCCGTATTTAAAAACATATTTTTTTTATACATATATCAACAGAGCGATCGCAGAGTTTTATTCTCAAGAAAAGTTCGATTCGATTGTTGAAAAGAATTTATATTTTTTTTATCAACACTTGAGTCGTTGACTTTTTTTAAATTGAGAAATCACGATCATCGGATGATCGCATTGTGTAAAACGCAATCTGAACTAATCTCTTCATAAGTTGTAATACATTCCTAAAAAAAATTTGGTAAAAAAAAAATGTTAAAAGAGATCAGTTTTCGACGAATGTGAATTACGATGTTTTTTGTACAATGCTGATCCCGAAATATTACGTTACTTAAAGTCTGATTTTGTTGCGAAAGTATTAAATGGTGAAAAAAAAATGATAATAATTAAACAATTCACTGCGTTTTACTGGCAGACATAGGTGCACAAACTTTTTTTTTCTCGACGCAGTTCAAAGATTCTTTAAAAACTGCGGTGCATTCGTAAAACTTATCTAGAGCAGGTCAACATCGTTGAACCAGTTTTCATTATCGACGATATTCGTAGACAGTATTTTCTTTTTCTTTTACTTTTTGTTTTACAATTTTAACCCTTGACTGGTCTTCTTGTGTATTATTCAATACTACATAAATAAATTAATGATACTTAACAGAAAAAAACTAGTTGTGACTTGACTTTAAAAAAAAATTAATTTGACTTCAAAATACTAGAAATTTATTGTTAATTCTTGTAGTTAAAGAAAAGACAATAATTTAATTTAAAACTAATATTGACATTAAAGAGAATTTAATTTAATTAGGAATTTACACTGCCAGTTAAGGATTAATGTTGACGTTAGTCATAGTCAAAGTACTTATGATAAAAGCAATCCGTGTTTCAATTATTTGATTTTATCAAAGGAATTTTTTTTATTTTTTATGAACAAGGCGATTGCATTTACGTGAAACTTTAAAAAAAGAATCGTTTTAGGTTTATGAGTGGCAAGCGAACGATGCGAAGATCAATAATAGCAAAAATTCATCTGTGTAAAGTAAAGATGTTAGTTCAACGTATTAAAGTTGTTAGGTAAAAACATTTTTACTAGTTCAATCTACGTAGATCAGTTTCTTGTAGTTAATCGAATCTCACTGAAAACAACTGCCACTTGACATTAATTAATGTCGAATCAAACTGGCATTCGCTGACCTGCTAATAAGCACTTGTCGTACAAAATTCAACGGGGTCTGTAATATTCAAAAAAAAAAAAAAAAGAAATCTACCTAAATATTAAAACTAATGTTTAGATGAAAATAAATGTTAATTACCGACTAACAACAAAAATACTTGTACAGGATAATATATATTGTGTAATTCATTGTGTTCGCTATTCCGGGTAAAATAAAACTGGTTGTTTCAAATGGCAATAATTATCTTTAATTTAAATATTTTTAAATTCAGTTCCTTGATCTATATTAAAATATAAAAATAAGGCGACAATACTTATTTTCACGTTTGAAGCACTCACTTAAATTTTGAAAAAAAAAAATATAATTATATATATATATATTGAAAATGATTGTAAAATTGTCACCCGTAACAATAAATTAGGTTATCAGAAAAGCAAAATTTAATTTTTTCATTATTTTTTATTATTATTATCATCATATTCATTAAATTTACACAATTATTGTGAATAAAACCCCTGATCGCTCGAGATATGCCTATACACTAGTGATTTTTATATTAAATGAATATACGAATATAAAATTGTTTAAGAGCTATGAAAAAAAGTTGATAAAACTAACCTTAAATATCACTTGAGATATTGCATCCATTTAGCTGTTTTTATTAAAACTTGCATCACTAAACGCGTACCTACTTTAAAATACCGAAATTATTTCAAAATAACGTCGAAATTTATGATTTTGCACTAATTCAAGTTTACTTAAACGTTTTCAGCGCGAGCACTTTGCACTATTTTAATACACGAAAAATCAAATTCTTTTTATCGATTTATCAATTTAAAGATACATATTTCTTTCTAATCTAAATAAATAAATGATCTTTAATTAATGTTTTCGAGATACTAATTTAAATAAATAATTTTGAACCGGTTTTTATTTCACTTTAGCTTCGTTACGAACGTTACGAACTTTCAACTCGCTTCTTAAAACAAGATGGCTGCTGCATTACTAGTCAGTACATGTACTTTCTGTTAGCGATGAAATTTACTCCCTATTTTTGTAATTTGTAGTTGGGTTTAAATTAACTTTTAAAAAATAATAAAAAATTAATGGAGAATTATTTAATAAAAGTGCTTTGAGGTTCGATGATCACTACTTTTAGTAGAATAAGTAATTTAATACTTCTTTTGATCTACATACTTGGCGGCCATCATGAAAACGCGGGATCTATTTTAAATTTAAAATTTTTCAGCGAAAAAAAGCAAAAGGAATTGCAGAAAAATGTTTTGTTCATTATCTGATTGAAATTAAGAAGAAATTGATAGTTTAGGATAAAAGTGTTAAATTGTATTTAAAATGGAAGGAAGTTTATGAATATACTTTATAATTTTTCTGAAAACTAATACACCCTCTAATTCCGATCCTGAACAGTAATGTATATAGTGACAACAAAACGCAAAGTCAGAGCCGTCAGAGCGAAGCTTTGTGTTACTTCTCTCAGGAATTCAAGAACATTCAGGATTAGTAGATGTTGAAGAGAATCTAGATAACTTTATTAAATTGAACGCAATTTGCTAATGCTTGTAAATCAATAAGTTTAATTTATTGTGTAACGAAAATGTTGCGTTCTATCATTTTTCTACTTTTCCTGGCAATTGCTGCAAATGGAGATTTACTCAGGTAAATATTTCTAAAATTTTAAGACTTGGAAATAGTTTATATTTAGAAAATTAACGGGATTTTGTGGTCACTTTTTTACATTCTTTTACATTTTGATAACTATTAGGGTTTTTAAATATTTTCTCTGTAAATAAGACAAAGTGAACAAACCTAACCAAATTCTGTGTAAATTAATTTAAATGGTTTTACGTAATTCTTTAATAATATAATGAATATAATGAAATAAAAACATTAATTGCTGTCAGGAAAGATTTTCCTCGAATGACACTTATTTTTAAATTGTGTAAAACTAAAATAATTTTTTTGTTTCTTGTTGCAAAAAATAAAACCCCTTTTTGGAAATTTAAATAAAAGATTGAACATTTTATATTTTTATCTATTTTCTTCTTTATTTGGTTTTATTTAGTTTATTTCCACGTTTTCATTATTTAATTAAAATTGAATAAAACTAGAGAGTACTTTTTTGATTTTATTTATTTACAAAAATCCAATTTACATTTTTATGTTCTTTACTTTTCTTCTAGAAAAATTTCATTTTTTATAAGACATTCAACTGAAACAATTTGTGATTTTAAAAAGAATTATATGTATTATAAACTTTCACTCAAATACAAAATGATGATTCACATAATTATCACTGATCCTTGAACTCTTCTTAGCCATCTGTTATTTTAATTTATCATAAAAATGAAATTATCTTTATACAAAAAATGCTTTACTTTTTTATAATTAAAACATAAAAACGCTTTCTTTATATTTTTCCGATTTATTTCCATCAGTTTCGTTCTGTTTAAAAGAAAGAGTTATCAAAATATTAGAAAAATACGCGTTTTATTCCTATATGTTTAATAATTTTTCTTTTTTTTTAAAGGATTCCAGTCTACAAGGCAGAAACTCCAAGAAGATTTCTGCAAAATGTTGGAACTGACCTCAGTATAGTTCGAATGCGTTATGGAGGTGGTCTTGCACCAGAACCACTATCAAATTATTTGGATGCTCAATATTATGGAGTCATTACAATGGGAACACCACCACAAAAATTCAGTGTTCTTTTTGACACTGGTTCATCAAATCTTTGGGTGCCATCCAAGAAATGTCATCTTACAAACATTGCTTGCTGTGAGTCTTGATTTAGTATATTCATTTATACATAACAAAGAAATGAAACGCATTAGTCATTGCTTAAAATGAATAAAAATAATATACAATATTGATGACTGCGTTATTTAAATAATAAAATGTTGCACAAATTATTTTTCATTGTCTGATGCTATTTATCAGACAGTATTTACATTCTGTTGTATTTATTTTTGTAATATCATTTATTTATTATTATTATTTTACTTCTATGTGTTACCAGTTTGAAAAAAATGACTAAAAGTAAATTTATTTTCAGTGCTTCATAATAAATATAACAGTAAAGCATCCAGTACTTATGTTGCAAATGGAACAGCATTCGCCATTCAGTATGGAAGTGGGAGTCTTTCAGGTTTCTTATCTACAGACACTATTACTGTACGTATTAAATTTCACCATCAGTTGTTAATATGATTCGTGTTTATTATTTTACTTGTCTTCTTATTTATCATTTAAAAATATTTCTATTTGAGGGACTCGTGACTGACTGGAGATTTATGCAAATTAAATTAAAAATGTTTAGAATATTACTTTCGTCATGTTTTAACGATTTCATATTTCAAAAATATTCAGATGCTTTCGAATTATTGTTAATATAATGCTAATAATGAATTATTATTAAAAAATAGGTAGCTGGAGTCGATATCTTAAATCAAACGTTTGCCGAAGCAATGAGTGAGCCCGGACTAGCATTCGTTGCTGCAAAATTCGATGGTGTTTTGGGTATGGGATACTCGAGAATTTCAGTCGATGGCGTGGTTCCAGTTTTCGACAATATGGTCAAACAAGGTTTAGTTCAGGATCCCATTTTCAGTTTTTACCTTAACAGGTAATTGACAAATTTAATAATCATATTCAATATTCAACAATGTTCATGATAAAGTAAATAAAAAATTTTTATTCTCATTCTCATTTATTCTCAAATTGTTTTTTTTCCTTATAGAGATCCTTCAGCTAAAATTGGAGGTGAAATGATATTGGGAGGCTCTGATCCTGATCATTATGAAGGAGAATTCACTTATGTACCAGTCGATCGTAAAGCCTACTGGCAATTCCGAATGGATAAGTATGTATTTTGTTTGGTTTTTCGTATTTTCTTTTAATCGAAAATATTAATTAAATAAAATTAATAATTCAAATAATTTTAATTTGTTTGAAGAGTAATGATTGGTAAAAATACATTCTGTGAAAACGGATGCGAGGCCATTGCCGATACTGGCACTTCCCTTATTGCTGGACCTGTTGATGAAATTAAGAAACTCAACCAAAATATTGGTGCCACTCAAATTGTCGGCGGTGAATGGATTGTAAGTAAAATTTACTTTCAAAAAAACGTATCCACTAAATTATTAAAAATCCTAAATAAATCTCACTGAAATTTAGGTATTTATTTAATAATTCTATGTATTTATTATACACTCAACTGTTTATATTAGTTTTACTATTTATCATCAATTTTTCTAAAACACTTATCACTTGAAATAAGAATTTCATATTTAAATTATTAGCAATACGAAATGCAATTTGTTATTTTTCACAGGTCAGCTGTAATCTGATTCCTAATTTGCCAGAAATCGAATTCATTTTCGCCGGCAAAAAGTTTGCCTTGAAAGGAGATGACTATATTCTAAAAGTAAGTAATATTTTATAGACAACTTAATTAGCAACTAGTTATAATAATTATTTAAAGTAGCAAAATAACACTCGATATATCATTTTTAAGATACTGTGAGGTCTCAAAAGGTCGTCATGTGATTTCAGTATCGTTATATAAACAATAAAATAGATGACTTTTCGAGTACAGTATACAAATTTATCAAAATTAGAATTATTAAATGAATTGATAATCGAATTACGAATTAATTACTCGAGAATTAATTGGTAATGTCTTTACCTGTAAAATGAAGAATAATTAGTAAGTCAGTAATTAGTGAACTATTTTTTGGGCAGAAAAAAATTAAAAAGCACAAATTTTTTTTGTAAATCAAGAAAGTCGAAAATTCACAGACCTATTATATTATTTTTAAATGCAATTTGTTTTTCATTTCTTTATAGATATCTCAAATGGGTAAGACAGTGTGTCTCAGTGGATTTATGGGAATTGACATTCCTCCGCCAAATGGACCACTATGGATCTTGGGAGATGTTTTCATAGGTCGTTTCTACACCGAATTCGACATGGGCAACAATCGTATTGGATTTGCAATTGCCAAATAAATTATCTCATATTTTTTTTAAAACTATTGTTAACGTTGAGGCTTAATTTTACTAAAATCATTGTGATTTCTTTTTGCCTATAGGAATGATTATTAAACAATCATGCGTTTATTCCAATTGAAAAGTGATATTTGTCTACTATACTCGTAAATGAATTTTATCGTAGTGTCTATATTATGATTTACGAACAAATTTTTTTTTGCCATTGAACAATAAATATTTTTTACCATTATTCAAACTTTATTTTTAATCATCCACAATTCAATTCAATCCAAAATACGTATTTTTTTCAAATATAAAAAAATAGTTTCAATAATGTGCTTCTTAAAAAAAGCAAATTATTTTTCAAGTAACTATTTAATTTGCGATGAAAGAAGAATTAAATATAACGTAATTGCATTTATCGAAATTTATATTTAAAATTTCATAATACGTTTTTTTTCTAATTTTGTAACACAATTTTTTGCACATTTAAATCTTATTTACGTGTTTTTTCTATGTAAAAAAAATTATTTACTTGAACAATTAGAATTGTATACAATTTTAACTTTTTTTTTGTAATTCTACCTTTGTCACTACATCGAAATATTGTGTTTTTTCAATCAATTATTTTCGATGGCTTACAACGGTTATCGTCTTAATCTGTGTCTCTAAGTTAAAAATATACAAATTAGAGACGAATCTATAGATTTAATGTAATCACTTTAATGAAGTACATGATTCTATTGAAACGCCATTGTTGAATTATTTTTTCAGAACACGATGTAAAAGTTGCTTTACACTTCATTTTTTCGTACATAGTTATTACGAATGTGCTTAAAAAGTACATTCAATATGTTTATTACACTTTTATAAGATTAATTTACTGATTATTAAATAACTTGTCTATTATCTATAGTTAAAATTAACAATAAAGTTAAGTGTATTGGATCTTTTAAGTAGTATACTTAGATAAATAAAAATATTGCGCTTAATTTCAACTAGTTAATTATGTACATACAATACACATTGTTCGATTGCCGTTGTGAAGATTAACTTGTTGGTAATTTATTGTTTTTTTTTTAAATTGTTTTCACAAACACTTACCATTCCAAAAATTCACGCGCGATCTAATGACCCTCCTATCGAATCCAGGAGATTTATTCTTCTAAAACTTTCTATCTGTGATCAACTCCATAAATTTTTTCTGCAAGAAAAATCATTTGTCGAATTAATTAATATTAATATTAGTTATATGAATATGGAGTAATGTATTAATCCAATATTCATATAAACTAATACATTAATTTAATATTTTAACGTCGTGAATTCATGATTTTTGATCGAATAAAAAAAACAAAATTAATTAATACAGTTTAATAAGTAAAAATAAACAAGAATTCCCATGACACTTACATCGTTTTTGTCACCTTTGTAGTTGCTGTTAGAGTTGATCGTTTTTTATTACCACGACATTTTTTCACATAAGCTTCAATAAGAGCGGCAATCTTTTTCGGATTAATTTCGCCAGATCTGTTATGACATATCTGAAAAAGATAGAAAAAAAAATTACAAAAATAATTAATAAATATTTCATTAAATGAGGGAAAAATATTTAAAAGAATAAATTTTTTAATTGAGATAAAAGAAAGTCGTTAAAAAACTATATATTTACCTTCGGCACAGCTTTTCGCATAATATCCTTGTATTCTTCTTTTGTAACATGCTTTTTAGTGTAATGTGGTTTCAATACAAGTTTCACTTCCTCCACGACTCTTTCCTGGCGATTGAGCTTCTTCAAAAACTGCAAAGATATTCAAAATACAATTTCTACATTCAACGCAAATGGAAAATTATAATATAATTATTATAATTAATACTAATTAATATTAATTAATAATTATTTAATTAATTATTAATAATAAAAAATTTATAATTATTCTAATATAATATAATTTGATAAAAAAGAAATTTCTTTTAAAAAATTATAAAATACTGTAAAAAAAAAGAAAAATATTACATGGAAAATAATATATCAACAAACCTTGTCCTTGACTTGCATTTCCACTGCAGAACTTGGCAGATCATCCAATATTTGCAATTGATTTTCATCCATACGGACGCCAACTTTGGGATTGGTACCTAAAAATTAATGAATAATAGAAATATTAAAAAAAAATGCCAACCGTACGTAAAAAAAACTATAGGCAGCAAAATATAAAAAAGTACAATACAAAAAAAAAGTATAAAAAAGATTTTTCTTGGTAATAATAATTTAAAGAAATTAAAAACAAAATAAATAGAAAACTTTTTTTCAAATCACGTAGAATTAAATAAATAGAACTTATATTCTACTTCTAAAAACTGAAAATAAAAAGCGTTCTTACCAATCGTGAGTGGGTACACACTTTTTTTTCTCTTGTCCTTCTTGACTTTGACTTTCGTTGCGTTTCGTGCATTAACAGGCGATGCTCCAAATAAAACATCAAAAGCATCCTTTTTAGGATCCTTATTTACTTTGGATTTTGTTTTTTCTGGAGGTGGAGTATTGTAAGGACTAGGGGGATCAAACATTCCGTCGCTGATACTAGAACCTGGTGAATATGGCGAGGACATATCAATAACGTCATTAGCCATTTCCGTATCATTGCCATTTTGTCCCAATGCATTGGTTTTGTTCGTTGGCTTTGATGCACGATTTGCTGTCGTCTTTACAGAATTAGTAAACAAATTTGGTAATTGCGGCCTTTCAAGGGGTCGTTGTTTTATTTGATTACTTGGCGAAATGCGATTTGTCTGAAAATTTACAATATATTCATAAGTTTATTTTTATTTTTAAATTTACATATTATTTTACCTCATATGATCGAATTTCAAAAGAGTTAACCATTTCAATTTTTAGCAAAGAAAAATTTAAATATTATTACTGTAAATTATAATTAATAATATCAAAATTCAAATGTTAATCTATTAAATATTAATTGCGTTCTGAAGCTTTTGAGAATTTTCATATCTTATCGAATTGTAAATTTAAAAAAAATTTTTTTCTAATTATTATTTTTTGTTTATTTATTTTTCAAATATTTTTTTTTCAATTATTCAAGATGGTTAACTTTTTGCCAATATCATATATTATTTATTTCATTTTTTCAACCCTCTAAATTATAATTTATTTTTTGTTTTTATAATTTGTGACAAAAATTTTATTGAATTGAAAAAATAAATTTTTTTGTAATAATTTTAAATAAAAAAAAATTATGAACATTAAATTCAAATTTGAGAAAAAGGTGAAAAAGGATAAAATTCAATTTTTATAACTTGAAAACAATTTTTGAATTTGACAAAGAAAAAAAGAAAGGTAAGAAAATCAATTGAAATTTAGAGAGTGAATTTTTTTTAAAGTAAGAAAATATGGACTTTTTTTTGAATACCTGAGCAAGATTCCTCTGTGTCGTCGCAGGAGCATTTGTATTAAATATATTGCTCCGCTGCACAGCAGCAGCGACTGTTGCAAGTACAGGATTAATTGTTGGAAATGGAGTAACAGTTGATTGAGCATTTTGCAGACTCTGTTGACTTTTCGTTGGACTCTCGCTAACACTGACATTGTCCGTCTGCGTATCGTTTGCCGGCGATGTATCTCTCTTCGGCGACGCTCTCTTAATCGTCACCATGGAAATAATTTTCGGCTTTTCCGTCTGCTTATCCGTGACTTGTTTCTCCTGATCTTGTGTTTCACTGGAAGTCAATGGCGTGTCATTTGAATCGTGTTTTCTTGGCGAGGTGCGTTGAATTCGTTCATCATTGAGCGGTGTCGCCTCTTGACTCTGCACGGGAGTTGGTGATCTTGATTTTGTTGGATCGAATGGATCATAAGCGTCGGGCGATGTCGGTGGTGATGAGGGCGGTTCAGGTGGTGTATTGGGACCGATTTTCAATCGTAATTCCAATTCCTCCTGGGCACGTAATTCTAATTCCTCATCAACTCTCTCGTCAATTTCTTCCTCCTCCTCTTCCTCCTCCTCCTCCATGAGAGGATTCATCATCGATGGCCTCAAGCTATTCGCTTGTTTATTAATGGAGAATTTCACTTGCGGTTCGGGTGGTGTCTTTGGACCCTGTGATACAAAATCACGTGACGGTGTTACTTGGGAAGACTGATTCTCTAGGGCTATTAGATTTTGAGCTTGTTTTTCATCATCGTCACTGAGAACAATCACATCTCGTGGTGATGGGGTCTGCTCTCTGAATGGAGATTGATCTAAATCAATGACGGCGACAGGTTTTTTTGTAGCGGCAATTTCGGCTGCTTTTGATTTCTTCTTTTTGTCCTTCTTCGCCTTGGGGGACTTGGCACGTTTCTCTTTAACTTTATCTTTCTTTGTTTTCTTGGCCGGCTCGATTTGAAGTGGCTCACGACGTCTACGTTTCGTTGGTGGCATCAGTGGTATCGTTTCGGGGAGTTCTTCGGTTTGATTGATTTGATTACCTTCGTTGTCTTTGTTGAAGCATACGCTGACGAGTATATTGTCACCACTGGCGAAAACCTCCTTTGAAGGAGGTGGAGTTCTCATTCGTTTGCCCTTTTTTCGTTTCTCAATGTCCTTGGACTTTCGGCGTTCCTTCTTTTTCTCCTTTTTCTTCTTCTTGATCGCTTCCTTGTTGGTGAGAATGACGGTCAAATTCTTTGGAGGTACTGTAACGTTATCGAGACCGTGAGGCGGGGTCCAACCACGTCCGGCAAGATCGTTCACGCGCTCTGGAGTCTTTGATCTTGAGGCTGATAGTGAAGGGGTCCATTGGGCACTCCAAGATTCACGATCTTCCCGTTGACGGAAATGTGGCTCGCGATTTATGATTTTCTCGCTCATTTCCCAATTGCGATTGCGATCCCTCTGTTGTGAGAGTGATCTCGCTAGTGATCTGGATCTTGATCTTGATCTACTTACTGGTTTTCTGTTTGTATGCTTCTTGTCGCGAGATTTTGAGTTTCTTTTTCCGCTCCTTGTTCTCGATCTCTTGCGAAGACGGGAACGACTCCGGGACTTGTGTTTCTTTTTATCCTTCCTGGCGTCAAGAGACTTTGATCTTGTTCTGGATCTACGTTTACGGGACGGTGATCTCTTTCTACGGTCCCGACCACGTGGTGTCAGGGATCTTCTTCTCCTTCTTCTTGACAAGGATCTGGATTTTCGTTTTCTCGATATGGAACTTCTTCTCGGTGATTTGCGCCTTCTTGGTGATAATGATCTTCCTCTCGAATAGGATCTTCCTCGGGAAACTCTGGCAGCGTCCCGATCCCTGGACCATGATCGACGTTTGGATCGCGATCGCGATTTGGAACGCAATCTCGAATAGGAACGACTTCTACGAACTTTGGAAAGACTTCTACGTCCTTTTGAGAGACTTCTACGAACTCTGGAGTGACTCCGACTTCTTGACTTACTTCTCGTTAAACTGTGAGACAAATCACGAATATCACGTCCATATTCATCTTTCCTAGATCGTGGTTTTTCGGAAACAATTTTCCTCACATCGTACCTGGGCAATTCCTTCCGTTTCTCTTTCTTTTTCACAGCTTCCTTCTTCTTTCTCTTGTCCTTCTCTTTGTCCTTCTCTCTTGATCTCGATCGTCGATCCTTCTCGCGATAATTTCGATCCTTTGTACTCTTGGCCATTTTCTTCCAAGAGAAATTCTCCGAAGATATATTTTCCTTATTCTTCTCAGTTTCTTTGCTTCGATCCTTTTTGTCCTTCTTCTTTTTTCTCTTGTTATCATCATCATTATCCTTGGCACGATCTTTTCGTGCCAGTCTTCCCTCTTCTGGTATTTCACCTTCCTCCATTTCTTTCTCCTTTCTCAACGAAAGCAATGTTAATTCATCCTCAAAATTCATTGCCTCATCGGTTTCGGAAATAGCCTCAGTTCCCAGTCCAGCGTAAGCCGGTGGCGTTCTACAACGATCGAGATCATCGTTCTTGTCTCTTGTCGGTGTTATTGGCTCGAGACCGCTTTGATCAAATGGTGACACTGATTTTGTTTTCTCCTTCAGGGGTAATTCATCCTTACATGGAGTGTATCCTCCATCAGAGTCCCACATTTCCTGTTCTTGAACATCTCCCTGAGAGACTCCTTCCTTCTCAAGAGGAAAATCATCATCTGTTGGTAATTTGTCCAGTGGTAATTCTATTTCATCCTTTTCTGGTGATCTCTCATTGGTAATTGGATCAGTTCTTTGCTCAACGATTTCACAATCGTCGTTCTGGGATGATTGTATTGTATCAGCAATTGAAATGACGGTATCTGGACTTCTGGCAATATCCATTTTATCGTCATCATCTTTTCTAGACACCATTTCACCATCTGGGATTTCTTGATCTCTTTTACTGATTTCTTTTCTCTCGGGTGTTCTTCCTCCCTCACTGTCACTGTCGCCTTTCAATTGACCACGATTCCTCAACTCTGGGGTTCTTCTATCAGACTCGTCATCTGGTTTTGGACTGTAAAGTACTGGCACCGGAACATCCGGACTGTAGAGTGACATCATTCCACCTTTTGGACTGTAACTCTCCAAGTGTTCTGACTCAGGATGATCTGATCGATTATCTACATTGTCAAGAATTTGCGTTGGCAATTCGGAAGAATCAGCGGCTGGTAAATCCATTTCTTCGTTTAAAATCTGTGTCGGCAGATCACTGATATCATCCTTAGAAGAATGGGAAATCAAATCGAGTTTCTGCGTTTGTAATTCAGATATATCGGGCGAATTTTCTTCCGGTAGGGCAATATTTTGTGTCTGAAGATCTGTATCGAGTTTTTGTGTTTCGAATTCAGAAATGTCACGTTCGGGCGTTTTGGAATACTTTTGCGTCGGTAGTTGTGAATCACAAATTTCCGTATCGGTATCATTGGTGTGAATTTTCTGTGTTGGAAGTTCTGAGGCATCATTATCATTATCATCATCACTCACTTCCATTTTATGCTTCTCACTATCTTTTGAATCACTTGAATCAAGATCCATACTACTTGAGTCTTTTCGTTTCCTCTTCTTCTTTTTCTTCTTCTCCTTATAATCGGCATCATCCTTCTCTTCAGATTTTTTCTTCTCCTCGTTCACTTTCTCCTGATCGATGGAACTTTCAATCTCCCTATCCATCTCATCATACAAATTACCAAATTTATTATTCAGTTTCAATGTATTTATTTTGAATGTGATTTTCCCTCTTGAATCATTGGACGATATTTTCTTTGGCGGTATTTTGCTGATTGTTTGCCTCTCCTTGCGAAGTGCTTCAATATAGGGCGTTGGTGGTTCGGGAATGTCGGGCAAATCACAAGTTTGAACATCGCCGAGAATTACATCTTCATCTTCGGGTAAATCGGGCATTTCCGGTGGTAATGGAGGAGGTTCTAGGGGACCAATTTGTGATGATAATTCTTGTTCAGTGTGACGGGCAACGTCCATTGTTTCTGATGAGTAAATTGAGAAGTTTGGACAATCTGCTTGTGAATCATCATCCTCCTCATCGTCATCATAGGCTGTTAATCGAATTGTCGATTTTATTGGTACAGCGAATTCATCATTGAGAATATTCAAACCGGTGAAACTTTCTAATGAAGGTGGTGGTTCCAAGGGTGGTGGATCTTTCGGAGAGGGAATTTGATCGATATCGATGTTGGTCGGACGTTTATTACTGTCATTACTATCACTTTCCTCAGCATTAAAGGGATCGTAAATATCATCCGTTTTTTCATTCTTTGCTGCATCATCTTTCGGCGTGTCATCAATAATCAATTCCTGATCACTGTCATTGTCCTTCTCGCTTTTGGAATTCTCGTCAAAATCCAATAAACCGGAAGGCGGCTCCGGAGGTGGTAGAAGAGCACTCGAGGAATTATTTGCATCGTCCTGTGATTGACTTTCGCTTTCCACGTGTTTACTTGGTCCAACCATGTCACTGTAAATATCCAATTCTTCTTCGTTCGCTTTATTTGGTTGTGATTCCGATTCCGAAGGCAATATTGGTTCCAAATCAGTTTGTTGGCTCGTTGTATTTTCCGGTAATTCTTCATCATTGACAGGAGGTGGTACATTGTTTGTTGGAATTGGCATTCTCAGAAGACTAGGAGGACCTGGTGGGCCCGGTGGGATTAAGGGACGAATCAAAGGCGGTGGTCCTCTGTTAAAATTATCCTGAAACGGAAACGGAGGTCTCTCATTACCCTCAGGAAATGGTAATCTCTCTGGCATCGAATATCGATTCCTCTCGTTTCGAAAATGCTGTGGATTACGATTACGAAATGGTGGAGTGCCAAATGGTCCCGGTGGACGTACTTGGAAATTAGTGTTAAAATTTTCCGGTGGTCCACGATTGCCGAAATCATCTCTCATTCCTGGTCCACCGTAACTACGTCTTCCGCCACCGGAATAGGAATCACGTCCACCATAACCCTGGCCACCGTGACTTTGACGATTGTTTTCCCTGTAACCGCCACGGAAATTTCCTCGATTACCACCACCGCCACCACGGGGACTATTGTACATTGGCGCTTGTGTAATATCATTTGGATTCACATTCGAAAGATCTAATGGTTGATCTTTACCGAGTAATTTGTCAGGTGTATTCGAATTCTTTTTCTTAATGGGACTTTCGTTGTTATTGACACCGTTGGTATTTTCCCCGTCTTTATTGGTAACTAATAATGAACCATTGGATTTAAGAGTGATTTTGTGACTCTTTTGATTGTGCCAGATTTCTTGACTTTTGAGAATACTGTCGAGTAAATTGGGACCGCTGGTATCTTCCATGTTGACTGTTGGATTCGCAATTCCTTTGAGTGCCATTCGTCTTCTGACTGTTGAAATATGCCCTCGTGATCGTGCGACAATTGCTGGACCATGACCACTTGTGCTATCGTTTTCATCTTCGGACCTAATTGGAAACAAATACATATTCATGCCACTGAAATGCATGTAATTTTTTTTCCTAATTCACATATATAAAACTCAAAAAATTTTCTTTTTAGAAAAAAGATAATTTCAATCCACTAAAAAACAATTTTTGCTAAAGATTTCTTTACATTCCGAACTATTTTTCCCTTGGAAAATTGCTGCCTACTGAATGGAAAAATTATATACCTAATTACCAATTTTTTTTTAAGTACAAAATTTAAAAAAATGTTATTAGTAGCCGATTTAGTAACAATGCTTTCTTAGAGAGAAAATATTTTTAAGACTCACAAGTGGGCAACAATTTTTCGAGGAAAAAATTTTTATTCGCAAACAGAAAGAAATAGTGCAATTTTATTTTTTAAAGAAACAACTTATAATTAAAATATAAACTGATATAAACAATTCAGAACAATGTGTATTGTGTGCAATTTTTAGTAATTAAAAATAATCATTAAAAGATCCATTTATTGTCTCAGCCGTTATTTAGGATGAGTATGGTAGAATAACGCATTTTCATTTTTTTTCGGGAAATTAAACGCATTGCAAATTTAATTTGCCCTTTTTGTATATGTGTAAAATTTAGATTTCTTCTTATTCCTGCTTGAATAAATCTATCCTATTCTTGTGTACAATTTATTATATAATGTACGATAATTGATCAGTTTACGATTTAACTGATCAACCTAAATTATCGTAAATTAAATAATAGAGGAATTTTTTTTTCTCTACGTATTTTAAATTTCACTGAATGCCCTATTTAATGGCATTGTTTTTGAAATTTTTGGAAATGCCGATTTTATTCAGAAAATCATATTCCATTCTAATTGAGTTTCTAATTTGTGAAAAAAAATTCGTCTCTACTACAAAACACAATCGAATGTTTTTTTTAAATATTTTTCATTTCGATTTTAACCTGTTGAAATATTTTTTGATTTTTATTATTGTATCATTTGTTAATCGACTTTTTGCCTGATTAAAATTTTTTTATTTTCAATATTCGGAATTTTTTTTAAAGAAAATTTTGTTCTCTTTAAACTTTTTGTGCACTTGTTTTCAATAATGGTGCAATAAGCTTTGACTTTTTTTTCAAATTATAAGCGAAAGAACGAAAAAAAATGTTTGACGCCATTATCTTCTTATTTCGATTTACTGTAAATATTGTAATTATTAATTGAGAAAAATGTTCACTTACCCAGGACTAAGGAGAGAGTCTAAGGACAGCACACTTCCAAGCACGTTCAATTGTGGTATACCCGCTCTGTATCTTTGTGAAGAAATCCTGGATCCAGTTTCATTAATTTCGGGACCATTTCTATTTATTTTAGCCTTTAATAGAGGCATTCCTCTATTTTGTCTTTTCGCGTTAACTACCGATAACACTGTTCTTGCACGACGTTTATTTCTCCGTCCCCTCCTCTGAAAGAAAAAAAATTTACATTTATTACTAAAATGTTTTTCTTTACTGCATTTAAACATTTTTACAATTCACAAACAAAATTAAAAGTTGTAAATAAAAATATAAGATTAATTTTACCATTAGAAAGATAGAAAAAAAAATTATAAAAAATTTATAAAAATAAAATTCAAATTCATAAATTAATAAATTTACTTTTATGATATTTTTATAATTAATTTTTATTTTCGAAGATAGATGCATTTAAAATATTTTCACTTTGTTTCAAAAAAAATATTTTCTAATTAAACGTAATTTAAAAGAGTAAATAAATTTCAATAGTTAGGTGCAACCAATAGAAAATATTTAAATTAAATATTTAACTCTAAACAAAAACAATAACAATTGGATACATTAACCTTTTTTAGTATTTCATATCTTTCAATCATTTCCGATCAACCTTTCAAGATGTTTCGTGCATAATCCAAATACTCTCTTGATATTTAAAAATCTTTATTTAAAATTATTATTCTTTGATAAAATTAAAAAATTTATTCTTCTTCGAGTACTTCCAATATAGAATTGTATATATAATTTTAAAAAATGTAAATTTTTGAGTTAAAAATTCAAAAATGTAAACTATTTTTAAAGTTCTGATTCACAAAAGGAAAATGTGATTTTCTTACTGTGTGAAAATAATTGTAATTTAATTTAATATTTACAAGAATTTTTTAATTTCTTTAAAATTCAAGACAATATTTCAAAGCATAAAAATGAGGAATGATTAAAGAAATTACGTTAATAAAAAATAAAAAAAAAAAAAAAAAAAGAGTGATAATGCATGCAATCACTACAAAAAAAAGCCAAGTACGTTCATTAAGAAAATCATTTATTCACAAATTTAAAAAATTGAATGATACATAAGACGAAAACAATAAAAAAAGACACTATAAGTTATCACAAAAAGAATTTTATAAATTAATGAAATGAGTACTAATCCACAATTTAATCATTAATTAGTCCAGGAAGAACGTGTAATTTCATCTAATGAAACATGAACGCTTGGCATTTATTAATTATTGTTATTATTATGCTCTGTTCGGAAATGAAGAATTTTGTTTATTGACGCTAGTGTTAGTGGCGATGAAGACATTAATGTACCTTGAGTCTCTTGTATTTTCGTTTTCTGGAGGTGCCACCGGTAGTTGTTGATGCCTTGACTTTCACGTAGCTAATAATTTCTTCTTCCTCGCCATCATCATTTATCTCGGTAATGCGCACTTTACGTAATATTGTATCGTTTCGTTTTTTAGTTTTACTTGTTTTCGTTTTACTTTTTTTCGTGGGCGCACGACGTGTAATTCTTGTTCGTCCACTTGACGTGGATGGCGCGTTAATATCGGGAGATCGACTTCGACTATTCTCACCAATCGAGTCAATTCCGGACGACGTCGATGGCTGATCCGGATCAAAGAGGAGTCGTCGACGTTCACGTGTTTCGCGTGCCCGTGATAAATTTAAATTACGACCCGCGCGAATATTTGCTCGAACACGTTCAGTTTGTCGTGTACGCGGAATAATGCGCGGACTAAACGTGTTTTGTATTTGATGTCGGCCCCGAGTGCGACCATACGAAAGACCGAGACGACGTGCTTCTTCTATCAAATCCGGAACCTCGTCGAGATCAATGTCAATCTGTAAATTTAAATAAAACAATGTTATTTCAGTTTTTGTAGAAAATATTTTTAAGTGAAATATTTTTAATCAAAATAGAATATTTTCTAAAACAATTTACTTAAGATTTCTTTCATTTTACAAAAATTTAATAAATTATCAAAGAAATTTTTAGTTGTATTTCACAAATTTTTCTTCTAGTAAAAAAAAATAAAAATAAACTCATTACCGTATTTTCATGAATACTAGGCCCGACTACACTCTCAATTGCCGAGAAACGCAAGAAATGACGTATGTCATTCCGAGATATCTGAAATTATAAACTATCAATTTGCCGACCTTTCATGACACCCGGAGGATCAACAGAAAAAAATATCGAAGTGAACATTAAATTATAAATTTTTTCTCCTGAATCGCGAAAATTTATCGATAGTTGTTCCCTAACGACTAAAAAAATATAAAGCTTGGGTTCTTAAAGTTAAAGAGCAATAATATATACTTACAGCTTCGGCGTCATTTTGCATGTTTTGTGAACACTCTGAACAGTACCATTCATCCAGGGGAACTTGAAACAACTGAGGTTGTAGACATTCCATATGATAACCAAGATCACAGCCATCACATAACAGCATTCGATCTTCTCGATCACATTCACCGCAAATTTCGCAATAAGTCGGATCTTCTTGAAATGTATCCTCAATTTGTTGTTTCACTTCAACCGGAATATACCTCAAAACCTGAAGAAAGAAAAAACAATTACCAGTAACTGTTATCTATATTTTCATCTAAATTAGAACTTTTCTTGTTGGAAATCTTATTTTACAATTGAAAAACTATTTTCCATACCTTGCCAGTGTGTGATTTGACATTGATAATGGTGAAGGTTTGTCGATCCACTGGGCAAGTGTTGATATTTTTACTCCATTCTAAAATGCATTCAAGACAGAAGCAATGTTCACAAGATGATGGAGTGGCAATTTCTTGTTTTCTAAATGGCAATAAGCAAATTGGACATTTATCAGATTGTCCATCACTATTATCGGAGTCAAATCCAGCGCCCGATGTTGATTCATTTTCAGCGTCATTAGTTTTCTTGGTCTTTTTCTCATCCCTCGATGAAGGATTATTTGACGAAGGCTCATCGTTATTATCTGAATCATCTACGCTATCCCAGTCTGATTGCCATTCCGAATCGTCACTTTCAACTGAAAAAAGAAAACAAGTAAATAAATTTTTAAAATGATTCAATACTGGAGGAGGAAATTATACTTTTTCAAGGAAACGAAATTCATGTTTGCTACTTTTGACAATGAAGTCAATACTTACTCAAATTAGAGCCGGTAAATTCAGTGTCACTACTCCCACAACTGACTTCACTTTCGCTAACTAATCGCTGTAAAATAGTCTTTTTTTAGCATGTGTAAGTTAATAATTTATTATTTTTAATATATCAGTGATCAGAGTTTATTGTTTTGTAAAAAAGGTAAAGAGGTATAAAATGTTATATAAGAAAACTTATTTTTCTCTCAATTCAAGTGAGAAATTGTCAAAAGTTGAAAGAAAAAGATAAATAAGGGACAACCTACGATCACTGACATTAAAATATTAATTAATACTTTTTTTTTTGCAAATAATACATACGTGGACTTTTCTTTTGTTTACTGGTCTTGGCACATCACCATCGTCATCACTGTTTTCCGCATCACTGACAACTCGTTGCTGATTATTCAAAAAAATAATATATTATATTTACTTTATTATTACTATGACTATTATTATTATTATTATAATTATTACTTAAATTACTTTCTATTTTATTGTAATTAACAATGGTAAAATCTCAATAATTTATTTTCGTAGACGAATCATCTTATACGTACGTGAGGCTTTCTTTTGCGATTATTTCGAACAATAATTGAACCCTCGCTGCTATCACTGTCATATATAATCAATTTGCGGGATTTGGATGTTTTGTGAATCCGCTCGCCATCACTTGACATTTTGAAAGTTTGAAATGAATTTACATTCACTTCATATCCTGAGGTTCAACTGTATAAAGAAGGCGATAGTTTGTTAAAAAAATGAAATAACAAAATATAAATGTTACATAATAATTATTACTATAACAATAATATTATTGTATTTTTATATACTAAAATATACAATACAAACGTATATAACAGAATACATATATGTAAAATTAAAAATATATAATTGAATTCAGTTCAAATAGATATTTTTAATACCAAATAGTATTTTTGGTATTAAAAATATTCAATATATACATTTTTATTAAAACTATGTGGGGAATAAAATTCTTTACTGCTTTTCGGTTACACAGGAGCTTTACGATTTCTTGCCCCATGAAAAAAAATCAATACTTTCTACACACAAACGATTTTTTTTCTCTAGAAACCGTTAGTAGCATCAACTTATATCTGTAGCTTATTTTAAATCAAATTTTGAAAACTTTTTTAACCAAAATACTAACTTCTTGTATATGCTTTGCAAACGTGCTTTCTCTGAATAACTTATCATCTCAATATTTGTATACATGTTATTTTTTCTCAAAAACTATTGCATTTGGAATTAAAGAATATATAACTGAAAGAAAGGGAAATTTAACGTTTACTGAAAATGATTTTCACTTGGCAGAAAGAAAAAAAGATATGGAACTTTAATGAATAATCAAGCTGATAATTAAGGATTAACTTATATTTCATCAGCAGGGAAATACTGTTTTGAAATCAAAAATTTAAAAACCAGTACAATAGATAATAGAAATTTACAATTTTAAGATTTCTTAAATAAAATTGACAAATAGTACGCAATGTTATAACCGTCCTGGATCAAAAGTTTTTCAATCTCATTAATTACATAGAACATATACTATATTGGACAAAATACCATAAAACACACTATGATTAATTTCCATATCCTTAAATGTTTGTTTAAAAAATTCTCTTATAAAGAAATTAATAGCTTCCTTTTGACACTGATCGCACCCATTAATGTCGCTTTAACAATTTTATTCCAAACTCACTTGAATAAAAGATGCGTTAGCTGAATATTAGCTTTAAGCAAATATCAACACATCTTTTTCTTTAAACATTTAGCACCAAACATTACAACTAAGGGTATTATTTTTCACTCTTTAATGGACTTTCTTTAGGGATGTTAGAAAAAGGAAAAATATTCGTCAGAACAGGTAAAGAAATTCCACCATTTTGCACTCTTCTCCAACACTTTCATACGCGACCAAATATCATTAACAAATGAATTTGTTTAATAGAATAGTACCTACTGAGATTGAAATCCGATGTGCGTTAATAAACTTTACAAATATTGACAATTCACAGTACGCTTCTATCAGAATTCTACGACATCTTGGCTTAAGACGCCGTGGACATTTGCGACGTTGCGCTATTTCTCATTCAAGATGGCTTCTTAGTCACAGGTCACAGAAATACAAGGAAAATTTAGAATTATGCTCTATTTGAATAAGAATTAGGAAGCTTTTGTGTTTAATATAAAGCAATTATAGACTAATTAAAACTATACAATTTAAAAATACATCTAAAATAGTGGATCTATTCACCAAATTTTAAAAAGTAATAATTTACACCAAATTTACACTATCGACATGCAGATGTCAAGATGAACTGCTCACTAGCTCACTCTAGGTGCAAAAATTGTAACAATAATAGTAATGTTTATAATTTCAGGTTTAATTTAATAAATAATTTTAAAAATCTTACAACTATTTTTACATTAATCCATAGATTAACTGCAAAAGTATCCATTATTGGGTTAATTATTAATTTATTGTTATTATCATCCAAAATTGACACATTGTTTTCATCAAATGGTCCAAATTCCATTAGAAAAAAAATGGACAAAATTGTCATTATGATAATTATTTAATTAAAACTTTCCAGACGTTTAACTACTTCAAGAAAATTAGAATAAAGCATTAAATAAAAATACATACGCCAATTTTTGTAAGAAAAATTATATTTTTCTAATTTGTTAATTTATTTTTGAAAATTCCGAATATTTACGGACTTCCGTTATTTGGCGCTGCTTCTATATTACCTAAAGCGCTAAATTTCAAAAGTAGAGTCTTTCAATAAGAAACGTTTACTTAAAAATGCTTTACTTTAATAACTATTTAATGAACTTTTGTTTAAAAAAATTATAATAATAATTCTAATTGAGAACGAGAACGTGAGAGAAAAGTGGGTTTTATCTTTAAACCAATTAGTAAATAAGAATAATGAATTGTGACATTTCTAACCTCACTTTCAGCGACAGCAGCGCTTTTTCCTTTTTGTTGAGAAATCCGTCGCCATGGGTCGTATGCACGCACCCGGGTAATTAAATATATAATTTTTATTAAATTAAAGATATTTATTAACTTAAAAAATACCAATTATTAATGTTTTAATAGTGATAAAGTGTATATAAATGAGTAAACACGCTTTTTGTAGTTATTTTCCAAACATTTAACGTTTACAAAATGGAAGCCATTTTAGACATTTGCCATGTGTTTTTTCCAATTTTATACCTTATTTTTCTTAATTATAGAAAGTTTTTTAGTTTTCAGTTATTAAATTTTTAATGTAATTTTACCAAAAGTGGCATTTTATCATGTTTTAAATATTCAGTAAACTTTGCTTATGATTATCAATTTTTTGGTTATGTGTGTTCTAAGAATTGACATTTTTTGACTTTATTTCAACTAAATACGAGTTAATAAACAACTTTTTGTAATTTTTAAATGGGAATAATATTTACAGCTTATTTGGATTATATTTGTTACATTAATTCATGTATTTTCTATTTTAGAAAGGGTATATCCCAGTCAGCATTGCCTTATAGGCGAAGTATAGCAACATGGTTGAAACTTACACCAGAAGATTGCAAAGATCTTATTTATAAACTGGCGAAAAAGGGCCACACACCATCACAAATTGGTAATTATTGTAGAAATATTATTTTAAATACATTTTTCTAAGTATATATTTTTACTTGAGAGAATTCGCAAGCTACCAGCTGAGTTTCGACAAAAGGTCTTAACTCTTCCTAAATGCTTGCTAGATTAAATTTAATGAAGTTTGAGGTGGAAATTGATATAAAAATATTTTCTCTTTAGGTTATCATTATACATTTTTTGAAATATATTTTTACTTGAGAGAATTCGCAAGCTACCAGCTGAGTTTCGACAAAAGGTCTTAACTCTTCCTAAATGCTTGCTAGATTAAATTTAATGAAGTTTGAGGAGGAAATTGATATGAAAATATTTTCTCTTTAGGTTATCATTATACACACAAAAATTATAACTGATTTTTAAATTAGAGTTTTACGTAAAAATTTTTTGTATGAAAAAAATACGGAAGTATTTTGAAAGTTATTAAATAAAATTTCATTTTTTCTGTTAAAGGAGTGGTTCTCCGAGATTCCTATGGAGTTGCACAGGCACGTTTTCGTACTGGAAGTAAAATTCTCCGTATTTTGAAGTCTTTGGGACTTGCCCCTGAAATCCCCGAGGATCTTTATCATTTAATTAAGAAGGCGGTCGCTATTCGCAAGCATTTGGAGAGGAATCGCAAAGATAAGGACAGTAAATTCCGTTTGATTCTTGTGGAATCCAGAATACACAGACTTGCCCGTTATTACAAACAGAAGAGTGTCCTACCTCCAAGTTGGAAATATGAAAGCTCAACAGCCAGTGCTCTTGTAGCTTAAATTGTTACTCGAAAAATTTTCAACATCTTTTAATAAATAAGGTTAAATAAAATTACTTCTATTTCATTTAATTTCCTCCTAAATTGTTCCATTTTTCAATTTAAAAATGTAAATACAACCATGGAACTTTTAATTCAAAATTAAATTGTATTTGAATGCAAAAAGGATTTTAAGTTATTAAATTAATAGAAAAATATGTTTTGTAGTGATAATTAAGAAACTAATATTGTTGTAAAACAAGTTTTATTTTCTCTTATGGATCTTTTTTTTATTAAAATCGATCGTTTAATCGAAGATTAACTTACGTATATATATAATTTTTCACAATTCAACTCGCGTTTCCATAATTCTGTTGTACACGTTGCCATTTTGCCACCATACTTGACATTTCCTTCTGTTTCTTCCCTACTCCGAGTTTCGTCTGAAATTAAATAATTTTTTTTCTTAATAATAAGACAAATGTATTTTTTAGACGTAAAATATTTTTTGAAGGAAAAATTCTTATTTATCGAAATTATTATTAATTTTTTATTTACCTTTTTCTTTTTCTTTTCCTTCATAATTGCATCTGATGTTGACGATTGATTTTCATCCAATGGCAATTGAGTTACAGGTGATGAGGCATTTTCTGGATAATTGCTTTCCTGATTTTCGGGTTGTTCAGTTTCCAAATTACTATTTTCTATCGAAGCGATATCATTGTAAAATGAATCAATGGCCGATCCTAAAGATTCTCGATGTGCCTTGACAGGTGGTTTGGCGATAACTTGATTGGTGCCGTAAATTTGTGAATAATCCGTCATCATAAATTGAACTCCCTCTTGTCCTAATCGACTGGCAGCTGCTACTAAAGCCTGCTGTAAAATAAATAGTAAATTATAAATAAATAAAAGTAACGATGAAATTTTATAAATAAAACTCCATTTTTACGCCAGTAAATTGAAAAAAAATTATTTGTTACATTAAGAAGAAATATTCAAATTTGAAAAACTAATTCAATTAATTAATTACATTATGCAGATGATATGCAGGGTAATGTAATAATTGTCCTTGCATAAGGGCAGTGTGATGCGTTAAAATGGCGTTTCCCATTGTTGCAGCATAAATTGGATTCGTTTGATGTGGAGTGGCTGCATATAGAACTCCAGATTCAAGAACTGTCGCCGGCAATGCATAAGGTATTTCAGGTGGATCGACTCCTGGTGGAAGAGGTTCATTAGATTTTTCGACTTTTGGAGGTGAAGGCGGCAAAGGTGGTTGAGCTGTTTCAACTGTCGCAGCCGGAAGTGGAGGAGCTAGACAAATTAATTTAATTAAAATTAAAAGAAAAATTTATATTATTTATTACATTATTCAATATTAATATTAATTAAAAATACTTCCATTAATTAAACTATTTTTTTTATATACACAAAATAAAATAAATTAGATACCTGGTTCTAATTTTTCCTTTTTATTATCCGAATCGTTGTCTTGACTATTTTTTCTTTTCAGCCCCTTCTTTAAATCTTCGGCACAAATTCTCGGAGGCGGTGGTGGACTTGGATTTGAAATTTGTGGCGGTGGAGGAACTTTTATTTCACTCGAATTTGAATCCTTGATGATGATTTCTTCCTCTACCGGTGGAATTTTCTTCTCATCCTCAGTTGTTGAATTTTTTTGATTTAATTCCACGTCCCTCTCTATTAAAATCAAAATACAAGTTTTAAATCTGATTTTTTCGCTAAAAATTTTATAAATAGGTACAATTTCTATTTACCAATGATAGGTT
Organism: Leptopilina clavipes; assembly: GCA_001855655.1. Classification (NCBI taxonomy): domain Eukaryota; kingdom Metazoa; phylum Arthropoda; class Insecta; order Hymenoptera; family Figitidae; genus Leptopilina; species Leptopilina clavipes. Next base: position 45,860 of record JUFY01029173.1, on the reverse strand, counting down.
CCTCCTGTTCTGGTGGAGGTGTTGTGCATAATTCCATTTCCTCAGTGCCACCGATGACGTCCATTTCTGGATAGGTCCATTGGGCTGCACCAGTTGCCGCATTCCGATAATAGTACCGTTTATGCGATCTAGAAACATCCCCCCCAAAAAAAGATAAAAATGAGAGCATTGGATAATAGGAAATTTTTCACTATGTAATTTTTTTCACATCTCATGTCGCAAATATGCACATTTTGCATTTTTGTTTTTTTTTTTTTAATTACTGAACGTAATCCATTGATACCCCTACCTGCGTAACAGATTGCCTTAAAATCGGGGGAAGATCCGTCTATAATTTTTTTTTTTTTACTTTTAAAGTATTATTTTCTTTTTAAAAATCTTAAATTTTTTAAAAAATTGTTTTGCAATTGAAGAAATTGATATTAAACGAAGCTTTTGAAAAATTTATTGTCGAAATTTAGAGACGATAATTATTTAAATCAGATGAGAAGCAATTTATAAATAATTTTGGGAAAAAAAGAAAAATAAATAAATGGAGAAGACAGATATTCCTATAAAAAAAAATAAAAAAAATATGTTTAACTTTTGCTAAGGCAAAATATCTTGTAACTCTCGGATGATCCAGCATCTTCCACTGAAATCATGTTCACATCTCGTCAACCTATAACAGCAAGATAAAGCATAAATCACGAAAATCAATAAAGTCCAGAACGATGTCTTCCAGAAAGGGTTGAAATTTCCATATACACTTTTCTTTTTCCTTTTTTCATTTTTTTTTTTTTTTTTT
>JUFY01029173.1:0-45053 GCA_001855655.1 Leptopilina clavipes | reverse complement strand
TTTTTTTTTTTTTTTTTTTTTGCTATATGGATTTAAAAGTAATTTTGCGAGTCTTTCATTTAGATAGAAAGAGCTCTCGTAAAATTCAAAGTTCATCTGAAATGCAATTGTCAAACACAAACTAAATAACTAAACAAAATAAAATATCAGAATAAATTTCTCACTAGATTGAATTAAAATTACGAAAACTTTTAAAATCGCTCTTAATTCTCGACGTCAATTAAATGTTGAATAAATTCAATAATTTTTGCAATACCTTAACTTTATTACACATCATTATACTTTATATTTTTATAATACTTGATATCGTACTTTATTATACGTAAATAAATTTTAAAAATGTCTTTCTAAGAATCAAAATTTAATGAAAAAATAAGAATTAATAAAAAGCATAATAAATGTACAAACATATTTGAGGGTCGATTTATTTTTAAAATAGATCGAACCTTTTTTTTTAAATTATTAAATAGAAAATTCATAGAAACGTTATTAGTTCATAAATATGAAATCGACCCTAAAATATCTTAAGTATTCTGAATCAAATGTACAATATCACACGAAAAAGTAATAGACTTTTCTTATAAATTACAAATAATAATTTCTAAGAATGAAAAAAAAGAAAAAAAAATGTTTACGTACACACTGCAAAATAATTTTTGTGTTCAAAAATTAATTAACTGAAATTCAAGATGCAAACTCATGAATCAAAATGCCAGTGCTATAAAATTTCCTATGAGCAATTAAATTTTTCAATTTCTCAAAAATTGTAATTATTAATTCAAAATTAAAAAAAGCCTTAAAGTTAAAAATAACAGGGAATAACTAAAATGAACAGTATTCTGTTTTAAAAAAAATAAAAATTCGAATAAGAATGAAACATAACAATGAGAACAAACTAATAAAAAGATATTAACACATTAAAAAAATAAATAATCACGAAAGAAATAAAAAACTAGTAAAATATAAAAAATAAGGAAACAAAAATAACAAACTGAGCAATAATATTTAACAATAAATAAGTAAGTGTATCGAAAGTACGTTTAAGCTGAAAGACAAGAATTGTTTAATAAATAATAAACGATAATAAATAAATAAAATTTGAAAGAGATAAATTAAGAACAAAAGAAGTTGAAAAAAGCTTTTGAGTTAAAAGTTAATTGTCTCAAGGAGCTATCAATCTTCTAAACTTAATTTACAAATATTAAAGATGCGAGAGGTATGGGATAATTTTGTGAAATAAAGAAGTAGAATGATGGTGTATTCGGACTTGTGATAGAGTCTGTCAGGATACCGTACCTATCCCACTGACATTCCCATCCTGGCGGTGCTGCCGTTTGCTCTAAGCGACTCAATTCCCGTCCCGTCGTTGTCAACCATTGATAGAGATATGTTTGTTTCAGGTCCCCACTCTCCCATGCCTCCAATAGTGTCTTAAAATTAAATTTCTCACTAAAGTAACAATTTGAAACAATTTGAAAGTAACAAAATGAAACCTTAGAATTAAAAATCATCAAGAGTTATTATACTCTCTAACTTTAATTATTATTCCAGGTTTTTAAGTTATTTTGTTAATTTAAAGAAAAATTTTCCATATTATATTTTAGTAAAATTACTGTATGAATCTTACTTGAAGTTGAATCGCCATGATTTGTACAGCCGACGCCATTTGACATCCTTCAGACAGGAACTTCAACTTTTCCGATATCATTTCAGTCAAATATTTGAATTCCTTATTTTCAGCGGCTGGTATACTTTTCACTTCATCCACTGGTTTTGTACTATTGTTCATAATCTCACCTTTCACAAAACTAATTAATTCCTTTTCACTTTTCGCTGAAACTTCCGTCGGTTTAACTTCCACTGTTTCGGTTTCAGTTGTTTCCTCTTTCTCCTTTTGGAATCCAAAACCAAACCTATCACTCTCATTAATTGTACTTGGTGTTTGTAATTCCTCTGTACTTGTCGATTCTTGCGTTTCTACTACTTTCGGTCTATTTGGCAGAACTGGAAAAAATACATTCATTACATAAAATTTAAATTTTGAAAAATGCGAAAAATATAGATTTTACTAACCATCAAAGGCTATTCTCTTCTTTCGTTGAAAGGCTTTTGTTGGTGTTTCCAAATTCTCCAAGAATTTATTAACCTTTACTATGTCTTGTGCTGGTTGAGTGACTCGTGATTCCAATTCATTATCGACAGTTTCGATTTCTTTATTGAATTCTTTAATTTCAGTATCCAGATCGGATTTTTCGGCTTCAACGTTTCGATATTCGAAAATACGAATGGAACCCGTTTCTGTTTGTCTTGTTTCCACTTTTTTCACAATTCCATCGCAAACTGTTGCAATTGTTGATTTATCCGTCTGGTATTCGACTATTGGAAATAAGGGTTTAACATCAGTTGCTGGTGGAATTTCTTCCTCATTATCGGAATCATCCTCGTAACCAGGTACCAATGACACTTTTAATTCACTGTGTGTTTGTGACCTGTCATCCAAACGTTTCTCAGATTCATTAATTTTACTTTGTTTATTGAATTCTGTCTCAAATGGGGAACCACCCCTGGAACTAGAATCTTTTGTATTTTTCTCATTCATTGATTGCAATAGTTTAGCTTGACTTTTCAAACGTCTCAATATATCATCCTCGGTACCATTTGAGTCTGAATTTGTCGACGTGACACTTTGTTTTGTCGACAGAAAATTTTCAATTGTGGATGAAAATGATGAATTCATTTCTGAAATTCTCTCTTGCATTTCAGGTGGAAGACTGGGACCAATTTCGATTGATTTCGAAATTGGTTTTACTTCCGTTCTTTTCTCTTTATTGGAATATTTCGAGTGTTTACGATGATGCACTTTCTTTAGTTTGCTTTCAGTAAGCTCTTCAGTGTGGGAATCGGATTCACTTTCTTCACTCTCCTCATTTCCGAAGGAAGTTATCATTTCAATTTTCCTGTAAATTATTGATATATAATAAATAAGATAACTTGTGACTTATTAAAATAAATTAATGAACAACTTTAAATAAAAATACCCATCATCCGAATCATCGTCTCGTAAATGTGGAGGTTTAGAGGTATCAAGTTGTTTTGCATTAGTTGGAACTCGATTTTCCTGAATTCCTGCTTGTCTGTTTCTATTTCTGGCAACAACTTCCTTTGGTATCATACCTTCCGGTATTTCGCTGTTTGATGAAACTCCGGGCCAATGACTCACATGTAAATTATGTTGATTGACAGTCATTTGCTTCTTTTCCTTCCACAATCTATATTCAGGTGGCATTTCCCAAGTTACTTGATTTGTATTCGTGTGCCAATAATAAGGATAGCCAGTAGATTCATCAAAACATTCTTGCCAAGCTGTTAAAAAAATATTTTACACTTTAATTATTAAATCCATCAATGAAGAATATAAAAACTTACGCATATCCGGTTGAGCAGAATATGATTTTCCTTTAAGATTATCCTTAGGAAGAACAGCAGGATTTTCAGGAGCAATTGACTGAATTTCCTAAAATAATAATAAAGAATAAGAAACTAAATTTTTCACTACAGATTAATATAATTATAAATTTATCTACCTTCAAAAAATCATTAACTTTATCGTCCAATTTATTTGAAGTTTGTTGAACATCTTCGGTTTCACTATCTGAATTATATTGTCCTAATAAACCTTTCAAGGGATTAGATCCATTTTCTCCAGGTACTAAATTAGTACTTTGTTTATACTTTTCTGAAAAGAGGAAAATTTACTGACGTTAAAAAAACAATTTCAAGTAAATTGAAAATCAAATAGATTAAAATTCTTACCTTGGGAAAATCTTACTGGAGAATTCGAGTGCTCCCCATCAATATCCAAGATGGGTCTTCTTTGACGTCTTTTCATAATAGAAAATAAAAACAGAAAATATGTATAAATAAAAACCGCGATTACTTATTTCTTATTGTACATCACTTAATATAAATATAACATTTTTATGGAGAAATGTTATAAGAATTCGTACACTCTTTTATCTCAATATTATCACCATGTAAGTCTTGGAAAGATAAATAGAAAAAAAATGGAATAAATTGAAAATTGAAATCCTAAGACTTATGTTCTTCATGAAATTAATTCAATTCTTTCATTTAATAAATAAATTTACAGAATTTACACAATTATCACCAAATATAACCTCAAATATTATTTGACTGCTTTTTGACACTTCATGTGCATTTAGGTAAATTCACAACTGTCGAAAATTTTATTAAAAGACCATTCACAAATTTGTGAATTTGTCCAGTTTACAATTTAAAGCGGTAAATCTGAAATAATAGTATTCATAAATTTTTTTTGTTATTAAATTTCCTGAAAATAATTAACAATGATTTATGTTTCTAAAAATTACTTTTATAATAAGAGCATTAAGAAAATTTCTTTTAATTTATTTATATATTTATTTTCAGTAAATATTCTATAAAAAATATCTTGCACGAGAAAGTCACTTACAGCAATATTGCCGCCTAGAAAAAGTTGTGTTGTAAAGTGGAGAGAGAAAATTAATAAACAATTGTTGTAAAGATTGTTCTGTGTGATTTTTAAACAAGTAAAATGATTAATAGATCGAGATTATTAGCCCGCAATTTAAATGTCTTAAGGGTAAATATATTTAAATACGTATTGTTCACTTATTTTTGATTTAATGATAACATAACCTACAAACACATGTTTTTAAATCATTATTTTTGTCTTTAGAATTCAGCGGCTATTGGAGAAAATGGATTTTTTGCATCATTAGCAAATCCACAATCCGTTTATAGTTTTCAAGCTAGGCACAAAAGTAGCACTCCATTAAATACTGTTGTTATATTCGTTCCTCAACAAGAGGTTGGTTATACACGTTGATAGTTTTGGAATTATTATCTTGCTTTTATTATTATCTATTATTTTGTTAAATTTCTAACTTTTTTATTCATTTATATAGTACAGTTAAAGACTTATTTATATTTTAACATTATTCATATACTTGATATTTTTTTGTATAATTTTTAAATTGACTTTCAGGCATGGATTGTTGAGCGAATGGGTAAATTTTTTAAAATCCTGGAACCTGGTTTTAATTTATTGATGCCAATTATTGACAGAATAAAATACGTTCAAAGTTTAAAAGAATTGGCGATTGATATTCCTAAGCAAAGTGCTGTGACATCAGGTAAAGAATATTTTTTTCATTAAATTTTTAAGGAAAACGACATTTACTCGTTAATGTCTTTTACTTTGTTATATTTAGTATTCTCAATAATTTGTTTATATTTTATTAATTTTGTATCTCAATTATTAGATAATGTTGAATTGGACATCGATGGAATTTTATATTTACGAGTAAATGATCCATTTCTGGCTTCGTACGGTGTTGAAGATCCTGAATTTGCCATAATACAAATAGCCCAAACTACTATGAGATCAGAATTAGGAAAAATATCGTTGGATAGAGTTTTCCAGGAAAGAGAAGGACTTAACGTGAATATCGTTGAAAACATCAATAGAGCCAGTCAAGCGTGGGGAATTACTTGTTTAAGATACGAAATTCGTTAGTATTTTGTATTTTTTTCATTATTTTTGTTAACTATTTAGTATTTATTTTATTATTAATCTTTGATATTATTTTCAGGTGATATCAGATTACCTACCAGAATTCGAGATGCGATGCAAATGCAAGTTGAAGCAGAAAGAAAAAAGAGAGCAGCAATTTTAGAATCTGAAGGAGTCAGACAAGCTGAAATCAACATTGCTGAAGGTCAAAGAACATCAAGAATTCTCGTCTCTGGTAACTTGAAATTTAACTTTTAATTATTATTATTATTATTAATTAAGTATTAATAATTTTTCAAACTTAAAATAACAATTTTTTTATTGGAATTATTCAGAGGCACAGAAGCAAGAGCAAATTAACAAAGCAGACGGTGAAGCTGCCGCTATTCTCGCATTGGCACACTCACGAGCAAAAGGATTAGAAATTATTGGACATTCTTTAGGCAATAAAGATGGCAAAGATGCAGCTGCATTGACCATTGCAGAACAATATGTTCATGCTTTTGACAAGATCGCTAGAACAAATAATACATTAATTTTACCAAGCAATGTTGGGGATGTTTCAAATTTCGTAGGACAGGTATGAAAAATAATTATTTCCCTTTAATAATTTTCTGGATTAAAATAATTGACAATTTTAAAAATTCCAGGCACTGACAATATACAAGCACGTGATAAATCAAAAACCCCAGAATCCCCAAAATCCAACACACATAACAAGTGGACCGGAAAGTAAAGTTCCAGTTGGAATTGAATCATCAGACGATAATTACGAATATTTCAGTGACAAAGAAGAGGCTGATAAGCATAAAAAAAAGAATGAACGGACTCCTGACAAATTGTAGTCTATATTTTCAATAAAATCTCTTTATTATTCAGTCCTCCTGTTACATAAAAAAAAATTATATTTTTCATGAAATGAAATATAAACTTGAATGTACCTCATTATATTTGTATTTCACCACTCAATTATTTTAGGAATAATTTAATTAATATTTCCGCTCTGAGTAGATTATAAAAAAAAATTACAGATTTCTCTTTCAACACGAATCGAGTAAATTTCAGTTTCATTTCTTCTTTTTTGTATGTACAGGAACTGTCGGAGCAGTCGTCGAATATGTTTGTTGAGAAATCCGATTAATATAGTAAAGAGAAACAATGGAAAAGAGGAAGCATGTTGTTGTCGAAACTCTATGCACTAATCCAGATGCAATTAGAGATGTCATTAGGGAAATGAAAACTGCAATAAAAATTCATTATAGATACAAATTTCAATTTTTAAAAATTTTTGATTATAAACTACAAACCTTCGGGAAAAAGTTTCATTTGAAAAGATTTGCCAAACATAATCGTCTCCAAATTTCCCAGTGCAGTCAGTAAAAATATAAAAACTAAGGAACCTATGTAACCACCGAAAACTGTATGAAGTTGAGTGGATGAAAGCCAGCTTTTGTACATTTGCATTCCAGAAAATAGAAGCACTGTAATTATTGCCGATAATGCAAAGGACACTCCACTTGTCACAGCTTTTTAGAAAAAAAAGGTAAGATATCAAAACATTTATTAATTTTATCAATTATTTATTAAGAATTTAGAGCTATTTAATAATTTAATATCTATAGTAAATGTTTATACAAAGTATAAACATAAAGAAAAACCGGCATAATTTTTTAGGTTAAATAAAATAGAATTAATGTTTCATTATTTCTTGTGTTTTAGACTAAATTTTTTATTTACTTACCCATTGTACTTAATTCCTTGAATTTAATAAGTGTTTATTGTCATAACAATACATGAAGTTTGTTTTGTTTTTTTTTAAATTATTTATTTTGTCAGCCACGTAAACAAAACTTTTGCTATATATAAAGGTGTTCACACACTTTAAGTTGTTAGCAATGCGTAAATTCGGTAAAACGAGTTATAATTATTTGCCGGTGGCGCTGGTTGTATATTCTTCTTACATTTTTCCCTCGTCTTTCAAATTGGTTCTCTTTTTGTCCACCAATCAGCGTAGCTTTTAGACATAGCGGCGAAAAATTGTACTACATCACCACACCCCCACCGGACTTTGTTGTCAACGGCTCGTGTTCAAAGAAGAAGTCTTATTTTTAACGTTTTTAATTTATTTTCCTTCAATTTAGAGATATTAGTTGTTTATCAGATCAGAAATCTCAGATTTGTTTTACTGAATATGGAAAAATTAAATTGAAATTCGTCTCAAGGTAACACATTGATTTATAAGAAAAGTTCAACATAACCTCAATTTATTTTTTTTGTCGTTCTTTTACTTTTTGATGTTTGATAATTCCCGAAAAATATTTATCCTGCAACAAAATGTGGATTTTTCTTAAAGAAATAAACATAATTTGGTTTGCAATTCTTGCCTTTATTTACAAATGTTCGATATTCATTAATGTATTTGGTAACAAAAGTGTATTGCACATATACAGAATAATCGTTATACCACCGGCGAAAAATGAATAACAATGCCTCCACATAATAAAAACAATACCGATACAATTTGATTTCAATGTAAAGTCGCATCGCATTTTATATATATATATTTTTTTTATACATATATATATTTATATCAGTCATAAAATTCACATATAATATATTCGCCATTATTAATCATAGTCTTAATTATATTTAGAAACAAATGAAGAGATCCATCATAAAATAAAAAAAATGAATTATTAAAATTTTTTAGGCCGAACAACTTACGAGAAGCCAGTCACTTATTTATCAACTTTTCTTGATCTTTCAGTTTTTTATGAATATTAGCGTTTGTCTATTATAACATTGGTGATTGAAATTAATGATTTTTCTTTCTTATAGACCGGCACGGATTTAAGGATAACATTAATTGTTTTCCTGACTGATTTATTGAAAGAAAGAAACGAATTTCGATTTCCAATAATTTGAAACGAAATAAGCTAAGGACGTGAATGAAAATGATTTCTCGAATAGCTATTCGTCTATATAGAATATAGGTTTTTTTTTAATTTATAAAACTATAATTAGAGTTGAAGAATTTAATTTAATTTGTCATTGTAAAAGTAAACAGAGGCCCTGAATCTAGTCATTAAACTACTGTGGCAGGGCTTCAATTTTTTTTCTATTGTAGCACATTCAGTGTATATACAATGCCTGCAATTTATTTCTAAAAATTCCACAATATCCAGTTTTTTTTACGAGAGTGTGACATAAGTCCTTTGCTCGGCTGATATAAAATTAATTTTTTAACAATATGAATAATAAATAATGCATATTACAATAAATTTTTCATGCTACGATTAAATTTAGAATATGTTGAACTTGTATTCTAAATTAACTTTAACTAATTTTCGTATTTACATATCATCAAAGAAGAACAATTACAAAGCGTACCATCAGTGATTTTATCAGAGCCAAATAATATATTATATATATAAAAATTCAATTCAAACATTGCAAAATTTCCCTAATAATAATTTTTTTTTTTTTGCAAAACTTAAAAATTTTGCTGCATTTAATGATTAGTAAAATTAAAATTTTGGTCTCTGATTACTGCACATAGAGCTTAAAATAATAATAATGTTACATAATTAACTTCTTTACTGTTTCAGTAAACAACGACACGACAATTAATGCGGTTTTCCTTAATATTATTTTTAAAAGATACTTTCTTAGATTTGTGAAGTTATCTCCTTGAGAGATTTTCTGATGGAGGTTAGTTTTACAAATCTAATTTTTAAGCACAATAATTTGAAAGTAGGAACTCAATATGCTAATCAACAGAAAATTCTAAACAATCGCAAATTTACAATAGAGGTGTAATTAGAAATTTGAATAACGCGCAAATAGTCAGTTGATCTGATTAATTACTTTTATCTATCTTAAATATAATATTTCTTACAATACCGTCAATTTGTGAGTTTGGGTCGCACAGAAAAAATGCAAGCTCCCTTTTTTTAATTTTAATATTTCGAAATATTAAAATTAAATTTAGAATTATAGTAATTAATTAAAAAAATTTACTATCTAAATATTTTAAATTTGAAAAATATTTTATAGAAATAATTTTAAATTTTCAAATCAATTTAAATATTCCAGACTTTTTATTCCTGATTCAAAACTTTCTTCATATTTCATCAAATTTTAGAATTGTAATTGTTAATTGAGAATTCGTCCATTTAAAATGAACTAATTTTTTATAATTCTCATTTTTTGTAAAAATAATAACGTGAACCCATTCTCACTGATTGATCAGACTCGTTCAGTGTAGTTGTAAATGTTTTCTTTTTTTTTTTAGGTCCGATATGACTTTCACTTTAGGCGTATGAAAAATAATTGTCAAAGTGAGATTTTAAGTTTTCTTTTTTAAAGATCAGACTCGAGAAAGCTTGAGGGTGTTTCAGGCCGGACGTTATTATATTATAACAATTTATTTTATTTCCAGACAATGAGGGAGAAAGATTTTCTTTTTTATTTATAGTAATGACAGAATTAGAACAGTTTTAAATTTTTCAAGTTATTCGGAATTTTAATTTTATTTTTTTTAGATTTGAAACAGTTTGACTAGTGTTCGAATTTGAAAATATCTAAATTTCTATTTGAGTTAACTCTCTGGATTTTAGAAACAGATTTTAAATTGCAAATTCTAGTTTTTAAGAAATTTCCATTCTTATTAAGGAAGTTATTCAAAGACTTTCAATTTTCACGTTCTGAGCTTCTAATTTAAAATGAAATAACTCTCTCTTTCTTTCTTTAGTAAAATGTAAAACACAAATTGACTGTGTAAATTTTAATCAGGTATTTACTAATTTTTATTGGCTTCAATATTTAAAATGGGGGCATTTTCAATTAGAAAACTCAGTTTTTAATTTCATTTAGATAAAGATAATATTTAATATTATCTTTTTGAAGAATTTAATTATTCCCATTTTGTTTTTCTTTTTACAACTAGGACGTCCTGTATAATTTGTAAGAATATTGTACAAAAATTTGAGTACATCGACCGACTAAAAACTGAACGCGTTAATCTTTCAACAGCTTTACTATATTTTTTAACTCGACGCATAAACTATACAAAAATCAGCGCTCGAAATCGGGGGGGAAAAATTCGAGAAAATATTGTACTGGACGGTACTTGGATGAACGTATATCGTAAACAAAATTTTGTTTCTTCTTTTTTTGAAAAATCTTCACCAAGATTCAGGACTCTTTCTTTTTTAGATCGTTCGAATTTTCTAAATATCTTTCTCTTTCAAAAAATGCATTTTTTTCAAGAGAATTGTTCAGTTGTAGATGTTTGAACAGGAAAATAAAAATTTTTTTCGCGCATCATAACACTTGATTTACTTAACAAAGATGAGTTTTCAATTTAGAATTATTCATCATTCTATCATCTCTCGTTCAACTTTGGTTGATAAAATTCTTACAGGAATTTCCCACGCTGAGTTTTCTAATTTTCTTTACTTGACTAGAACTCGTATTCCAAATTTCGCGTAGACCTGCAAAAGGAGAAAATTTATATTTTTTCCCCTGCTTTTTAAGATTAGGATTTATTTGCAAGAAAAAGGGTTTTTTTTTCTTCTTTTTTTTCAGAGAGGGAATGAAACTTTTTAGAAATGAAAAAGGGCAAATTAAAAAATAAAAAGATTTGCAAATGTAACAAAAGAAAAACTCACAACTAGAGATTGACGGTTACTTGAGCCGTTGCGTTACGTTCGCCAGGGCAACAGCAAAAGCTTGTAAAGCACTAAAAGGATATTGAAAATCCAGTGTGTACGCATTTCCATCTATTCTTCCAAATTGCATAACCTATGGACAAAAGTTTTTCTTTAATTGTCGAAAGAAATTTATCTATTTTTCTTTCAACTGATTCGTCTTTTTTTTTTTTTGAAAAAAAATTGAGACAATTGACTATATATTTTGTCTCAAAATTTAGAGACATAATTGATAATTATTTTTTAATATTTCTTTTTGAAAGAGAGAAGAATTTTTCGAACCTGTTTTCCTCTGAATTCAATTTGAAAATTCTTTGCACTTTCCTGAGTGACCCTTCCACCAAAATCGAGTTGATAAACTTGACTAGATTCATTCCACATCGGTGCTTTATTATGCATCACTAATTCTCTTCGAACCACTTCCGGTTTCTGTCCACCGCCAGCTCTTTGTTTCAACTGAATACATAATTCATGAACTATAAACTTCTTAATCCAGATTAAGTTAAATTTAATTCAATTTATAATATGTAACATTTTATTTTGAGAAAAAATGTATTTATGGGAAAAAAATCTTTTTCAGAATATTTGAAACCTTTTGACGAAGTTGCGCCTTCTGGAACGTCTCCAAATCTCGATAACTTCTTGACGTTTCATCTTGGGCTGGAGTCTCATCATCTGAACTTTCATTCCGATTTCTTCGACCTCTTCGACTTAGTAAAGGACTGGAAAGAAGTCGTCTTCTGATCGGAGAAGCAGAGGCTGGTCTCTTTCCTTTTTTCGAAGGAGCTGGACTACTCGGCGAACTTCTTGGTAACCTTTTTGAATATTTTAACTACCTTTAGCATCAAATTTCACGAATTTTTTGAATTAATTTTGTTTCAGAATTTTTTATTTTTAACTTCCTTTTGTATCAAATTTTACGAAATGTTTGAATTAATTTTGTTTGAGAAATTACCTGGTTGATGGACGGGGCGATGGCGGTGGTAAAGAATGACTCTCGTCGAAGTCCTTAAGTCTCGCGGCCAATCCATCCAGAGAAGAAGCTACCGATCCACTTGCACTCGAACCTCTAGAATTTTAAGATTTTTTTTCATGAAAATTCTTCTTACGGGAAGTAAACTTAAAAATACGGTTCACTGGAATTTAAATGAAGAGACGTATGAAATTAATTCACCTTGCAGGAGAGGGGCAAACTTCCGATTGACCCGGTTTCGTCTTCACCTCCAAAGTGTCCATTCTTTTCGTTTGACATTCCTCCAACTTGGTAATTGTTTCTTTCACGTCAGTCTGAATCTTACAATCGTTGGTATTTTCATTTCCTTCAGAATTCCCATTTCCTTGTGTTTCTTCAGCGTGTTCCGGTAATTTTGGTGGTAGTGATATTTGCTCTGTACTTGGAAATATATCACTTGAATCTAAACTCCTTGATTTGCCGCAATTCCTCAGTCTCGGTGGTTTTGCAATTTGTTGGCCAATTTCATTATGGGCTTTATTCTTTTTTCGCTTCTTTGGCTTCCTCGATACGAGAATGAGCCTTTTATTTGGCGCATCCTTCCTGAGCATTTTCAAGGCCACGTCACAAGGAACCAATTGAGCGTCAACTAAATCCAAATAGCCAACACTGCAACTACGAACAATTGAATCGGCCGAGCAAAGGGGACCAATACTCATCACTGTTGGAGTTCGATGAACAACACGCGGCTGATTGATACCCTCAAAATCAAGACGCGATTCCTCATCAATATATTTGCATTCATCAAATTTTGTCGATTGATTTGCTTTACCGAGAAATTTCAAATAATTCCCGTCCTTTCTTTTCAAGTTACATTGACATGAATTCTGACTGGAATTCCCTGGTGTTTGATGACAGCATGTAGGCGAAACGGATCCATTACTTGTTCCAACAATTTTTCCAGTTTCTCTTGCTTGAGAATTCGTGCCACTGTTTAAACTATTTTTCGAATTCACAAAATTTTGGGACGCTTGAATCGAACTTGATCCGCCATTCGAACAACTCGAAGAACCATTCAGATAAATTGGCTGATTTATTGTGCTACTTGTGCTGAGACTGTGAAGAAGTGAATTTTGTGATCGTAGACCGGAACTTCCGTTCGATAATTGTCCATTTTGGATCGTGGTGGAAATAATAGAGTGATTTAATTTCTCGTCATTGATTTTATTATTTTCCAATTCCTTTTTGATATTTAAATTTGTTTGCTGATCGGCCAAAGCGGTTTTCACCCTTTGAATACTGCCGGTGTAATCTGCACTGGGATTCGATGTAGCAATCAATGTTTGGGTCGGTGCTACTGCATTTTTAGGTGACTGAAGAGTTGGTACATCACAGCATCTTGGGGCATTGTGTCTAGGCGGTGTTCGATAGGTATTATTCACAGCAACTTTCACATTGTCACAAATGACAATTTCCTGTAAATCGCCATAAGGAAATTCATCCTCATAACTTTCAGCGCGTGCCAATGCTGGTGAAAGTGATTCGTTGGCTAGAAATTGATTCGAAATTTGAGACTTTGGACGATTGGAACTCAGTCTCGTTGCTCGGGGTGTCATCGGAGCGATTGGTGGCGGTTGAACTTCCGTCGAATTTCTAGATGTGCTTTGTGGTTCCTGAAAAGTTTCCTCCTCATCTTCGGAGAAAAGATTTGGATTGAAACTCGGATCTGGACCTGAAATGAAAGAAAATTCTTAATACGGAAGAAAAAACAATGTTAATATGAAACTAAAATACTTTCAATATTTTTGTTAATTTTAAGTGGGAGAATGATCACATTACCTGCAGGTAAATCGTCCCTTAGTTCTGTTATAACTAAAGTCATTTGTCTCGGTTGCAGGTGCAGTAAAGATGTTCTATAAGTCACTTGACCTAAGTTTGCTGGTATTGAGTCCGCTAGACCGTGAATTTTGAACTTCGTGCCCCAGATGTTCGACGTAACTTCGACCAACCTTGCATGCTGGAAATAAATCAGGTAATAAGTCTTTATCAATACTCCTGCTTTGGAATTTTTATTTTTCAAACTGAAACGCAATAAAAAATATTTTTCAATGTACATACTTTAAAAAAATCCTAATATAAAAATTTGAATAATCGTTTTTTCCACAATAGAAGAATTTATGAAAGAAAAACTTACTTCGGGCAATGTGTCCACGTAGGCAAGATCATCAGTTTCCTCGCAATATTTCTCCTCACGTCTTCTTCTGTTTTTCCGTCTATTTCTTGGCGATCCACATAAATCAGCGGTGTCTCTCTCTGTGTCCGATCCATCACTGAACACAGGATATTGAGAAGTGTTGTAATCCAAAAAATGACAAGAGCCTTGACTTTGGGGATCGAATATCACAAATTCAGGACGAATTTTACTGGTTCTTCTGCCTTTGAGAAGAGGTACTAGGCCGCCCAAATATTCCAAATAGAGAGTGTAACAAGGCGCTGGCTCACCCGCGTGTCTCAACATTGTACAATGTAATCTTCCACCTCCTGGTGGTGGCCTTGAAACGAATCTTCTCAAATCTCTCGGTTCAGGGACGCAACATCTAGAGGGAAATATTTTAACAATCAGAATTGGAATATTCAAAACAGTCTAAATATTTACAGACAATAGGAAAAAAATAGTAAAAAAAAACCAGGGGAAAAAACAATTCTAAAAAAAATTCTTTAAAAAATTTTTTTAAAAATAGAATCGAACTAAAAATTCCATTTCCTTTCGATTTAAACAACTGGAGGGGAAAGGATCGTAAAAATGGTTTAGGGGGGATATATTTCGTTTGAAGAGATGATATTTTTCAAGTGGAAAAGACCATTTTTCAGAATATACCCGAAACGTGACTCGTTCTCGGTCTCGATATATCGATTTACGGATAAGCTGCATTACTGAGTTGTAAACAGTTGGGAGAGGCCCTATATATGATTTTCTTACCTTATCGTGCTGGCAAAGAGTGCAGCAACTAGAGCTCTCAGTCTTGGTGGTAATGGTAGTTGTTGCACACTGGATTCTTTAGTAAGGGCCGCCCTTACAGCTAGTCTCGACAAAAGTTGAAGAGAGCCAACTCTTCTGAAAATTATGTATTCACTCATTCTTATAACAGTTTCTTTCTTCTTTTTCTTCATTCTTCTCTCTCCCCCTTAACATTTTTCTTTTTTAAAAAGCTCTATATGTATAATATTCAAGGACGTGGAGACTTACTCGTTTGCATTAACTACACTCGAAAAAAAAACAAAAGACTCTTTTTGTCTTACATATAACACCAAGAAAAAACTCTTATGAGGCGAGGTGAAAAAACATAATCTCGACCTTGCCAGAATTTTTCTTCCACTCGAGAGAGAGAGAGAGATAAATTTGGAAATGGGGAGAAATTTTCTCTATTATTTGCAAAAAAAAATCATTCGAATATTGTTGAGTTGGATAATTATCAAATTTTTCTGAGTAAATTAAATTATTCAACTCGATAATTTATTTTCCAACTTGTGGATAAAAATCTGTGTTTATCGATACTGAATAATTGAGAGTGATTTTTATGTAAATTGAGACATTACCTAGACACCCACGCAGCATGAACACGTGCACCAGTTGCTACAAAAAGTCTCCTATCATTATGGCCCCAAGTCAAAGCTGATACTTGACACTGAAATCAATATTTAATGGAAGTTATAGAAAAAGTTAGAAATGAACGCTTTTGGTTTTGAGCAAAAAAATAAAAAAGTTGCAAATATTTTATAAATTATAATTCGATTTAGAATTTCAAAGAGAATTTAATTACAAAAATTAGATAATTTCGTTTCATTTCTCTTTTTCAGAATTTGATTTTCTTCGTTTCTATAGTTAATCTTTAAAACTTACCTGTGTGTATGGAATAGCAGTTGAATAAACCAGCATCCCCGTATCTGAGTAAAATTTCAAGAGATTCGTATACACCTGTGGACTAGATTGAAAGACATCGGACTCTTTAATCCCGGCAATTGCCAAGAGCTTTCGAGAATTACTCCATTCTGCGTGTAAAGGCGCTTTTAGACTTGTTTTTATCGTAATGGGCGACACATCATCAAAAGATTTTAACATCACAATATTCCCATCAGCGAGGCAAACTGCTAGCACGTAACTTCTTTCATCTAAAATTAACATATCGCGTTACTCCTCTTTGCAAAGCAAATTTAATTTTGAAATTATTTCTCCCACTACATTAATTTCAAAATTTGTATATATATTTCGTTTTAAAATTTAAATTATTCACTTTCAAAGGGCATGCATTTTAAACATAGTATTGTAAAATTTATTTCGAATTTATTAAATTTTCTTTCATGAATGTAATTTCACATGTACGAGATGTTTATCACGAAATTTTTGCAACTAATCAATCAAAATAAATGCTTTAGGAAGGAAAATTTCATATAAATTTTCGAACGCTAATATATTCTGTCAATATATGAATAAATCATTTCTTGTTAAATGAGAAAGAATGTAGTTGGGTGATATTTTTTCCAAATGACGTTTTTATTACTCGAGAAAATAAAGATAAGCGCGTACAACAACGAGAATAGTTAATTTATTATCGAAAGTTTATAGTTCAGAAAAATTTTATTTTTTTACAAAGTTTGAATGATGAACCGCATGGTGTGAGTAATAGCTCACTGACAGCTTCAAAGTTTTAAGGTCGATTAGTTCACCTCCATTTACTACTTAGTGAAAATCTTCAAAACCTAATTAAATGATAGACATCTATATTGCAAGCAAAAAGCGTGTCTTACATGTTGATAAAAAATTTCGATATGTTGTTATCATGTTGAAAGAAAATGATGAGATCGCTATTAGTGATAGTTTGTTTCAGATTATGTTTATTTATTAATGTACAGTGGGAGTACATTTTTTAATTGAATCATTTTAATTTGCTTTTGGGTGTAATATTTAAATTTTATTTATTATATTTAGAATTAATATTTAAATTTCAGCGGGAAATTTTATTTCCTACTTTGAGAACTTTACGGTTTGAAATATTTATATTTTTTATGCACTTACCAGGACCCTCGTCTTCACCTTCTTCCATTTTAAATTTTTCAGCGCTCCATGCCATGGATGTCACACCAGCTCCTAACTGAACTTCGGATACCATCGCACCATGAACGTCCATTACTATCAATTGCCCCGCTGTTGTTCCAAAATACACCTGGTAATATTTTCACAATCATTAATATTGCTTTAAGTTAGTTCCGTTTTTTTATAAAACAGTATATATTAGCAAAATAATGTAAAAGATCTGTTTTGTATTTCATTTTCAGTTTTTCCATTATCAGTTATCAAACGGTATTTTTTTCACTCATTTAATTAAAATACTTTTACAATTCTGCTTTATATTTCTTAACAAAATCTCCCTCAATGGAAAAATATTATTGGAAAAGTTTTTTTTATAGAAACATAATAAAGCAGAATTATAGGAAAAGTTTTGTAGTCTTCTGTATAAACATTTTTTGTATTCGAGAAAAAAGATTATATATTTTTGTATTTCTTTCCATGGAGTTAAGGACCAAAAAAAAGAAGATTAATGAATCCATAATATTATTCTCGTAAAAAGTTATATACATTAGTAAATGGAATTCTATTACATATATATGAAATTTATGTCTAAATAATGGCAAGTCATATTTTCGTCTAGAGAGCCAAAAAAAAAAAAAATAATAAAAAATCAAGACATAAGCAATATTTACAGTTGACTGTTCTCATATTGTTCGGAGATAAGAAAGAGAGAAAAGAGGGGGCGATAATCGTATTATGAAAATCGTAAAATTTACTACAAGAGAAATAGTACGAGAATGACTTTGAAATATTTTACGCGAAATATTAACGGAACGATCAATTGTGACATTAAACTGTAATATCATGATATGGAACGATCTATTCGTGGTGACCTATCTAGAGTGCCACAAATGATTCATCATTTTCGTTAAAATAGCTAAATCTCAATTTAAACTTGAATTAATTTCATATAAATGTAAATCAATTTTATGTTTATTTGAATGGAGAATTTGTTGAAATATACGTATCAGCCACTTTCATTGATTCAGAATTGAATCGTAAAATTTTCGTGTATATTATATTATATTAATAATGTCTCTAGTATTATATTAGGTATATTAATATTATTGTCATTGTTTTTAGATGTACCTGCTGATCATCAGGTGTCCAAATTCCGCAAGTTATAATTGCTTTGTCATTTAGCATTGATGACCAGTACCTTTGACCAGCGACGCTTCCCACCAATACAAAACCGTCCTGAAAAAAATAATGAACAGATTTTTTTTATCTGGAAAGAAGAGAAGAGGATTTAGTGTTAAAAATTGTAAGTTTTTTTATTGAGAGAAATCCAATTCTATATTTTAAAGATCTAGCATATTATAAAGTATTTTTGTTTTTGTTTCATATTTTCTAATTTTAAATAATATTTCAATGTAATAATATAATATTAATAATTAATAATAATATTTCAATGTTACAATCTAAAATTAAATTTTTCTAGAATTTTGGTTTTTTTTGGGGTGGGGGATATTTTTTTTCGTCTGAATACTTCGTTATCGTGTATATAATTATGAAAAATAATTTCTCAAGTGGAATATGTAAAGATAAAAAAGAAATCATAACGAAGCATGAAAAACTTTTGAACGCTTGAAAAAACTTTCAAAACGTCAAAGCAAAAAGCTTTTTCCCAACTTTAAGTAGTAGAAGAGTTTATAATCAGACGTGAATGTGGCACCAACTCGTAAAACAGAAAGAGCATTTCTCTTTAACTGCTAGACTTTTAAATGTTTCTTTTTCTTCTTCTTTTTCTTCTTCTCCTCTCAGATACTCTTAAAAACTTTCTTTTATTTGTCAGGTTTATTTTATTACTTTGTGGTAAATAAATTTCATGTTATATGTTGTACAGTTAAATTAATTGCTTTTCTGTTTTCTTCACAGATAAATCTGCAAGAAAAAAAATTATTTCAACGCAGTCCTAAAACGAGATTTTAGGATTTTCTTTTCAAAAAAATTGGAAAAATGCCCCACATTGTGAAAAACTGTCAATATGGAGTAATTGAATTTGAAGGTAATATTTTTACAAATATTTTACAAATATTTTACTTATAGATTTTATTTACAGATCAGTTTACTTTTAATTTATTTAATTTTCAATTTTGCTTGCCTACTTTGAATTTAAAAAGAAAACTCTCCTGAAATCTAATTTAACACGCTTTTGTATAACAGACAAGTTTTCTAATTAATTGCGACGGATAATTTAATTTGAAAAACACTTTTGCAATATAATGTGAAAGACAAGGAACGGAAAGAAACTTTGTTTTGAATGTTAAATTAAACGAAATTGGAAATAATGGAAAAAAGAATTGTTTTTCGGATAAAAATAAAAATTTATGGATCTCAATAGTTGTAAAAGGGGCTAATAAAAAGGAAAGTCAACTATTTGAACTATTTTACGAATATATAAAAGTTGTTTGACAATATATTCGTAAAAAATGTGCTTGATTTGAAAAGAATTCGAAAGTGGAAGAATAAAAAGCAGATAGGACTCTGAATTCTAAAGTAGATACTTCGTGTTCATGCTTGAAAATGTAGAGTACTGACTGGCAATGTGTAATTCGATATTAGTTTCAGGCACTTGAAAATGTCAATTTCGAGAGGCTTTCGAGAATCATTCGCAACTGATAATAATGTTGGGGTTTCTCGATTTAATGAACATAGGATCAGTTTACCTCGAAGTCTCTTTGTTTTTCTTGAAGCGAAATTCCATCAAAATTGGAAAATTTTCCGATGTTTACGTGACAGGCATTTGAAAGATTTATTTTTTTCAAAATTCTTGTAAATTTTTCAAAATTTAACTGATATTTCCTGAAGAAGAATTTCTTACGGTGCAAACAAAAAAAATCTGTCTCTTTTGTTTAGAAGATATTTAAAATAACTTCGATAAGAATTTCAAATCGTGTGACAAATGTCGAATAAGTTTCAATAACTTTCGAAATTGTAGAGCGAAAATAACAAAAACCGAATGGTTGTCTCGCATATCTAAGTAGTGTCAATTTCAAAAGCTGGACAAAGTCCAAATTCCAGAAAAGGAGACAATCAATTTTCTTGCTTTTCTGATGTCTGAGCAGTTTAAATGTTTTATTCGTTTCGGAATTCAACTCTTGTTTCAAATACAAGAACCAACAAGTTTCCCATCATTAATTTCTTTTAAAATCCAACTTTTTTGTTTGTTTTCTAGTTAAATTAAAAAGAAAAGTTACTTTTTTTGGAAAAAGAACATTTCGATTCAATTTTCTTTTCTACTTTTTCTAATACTGTACATTATATTTATTGGGTGGTGATAAATATTGTTTTATTAAATCACAAATTGGATAATATGTAAAATTCTTTTATAGGCAAGTAAAAATAGGGGAAGTTTTTTTTGTATTTAAATAGAGGAGGAAACTATTTACCCGATAACATATAAGGGCCATTCTTCCATCATGCGACCAAGAAAAATGAGTGACAGGTGTGCTTCGGTCGTTTATTAATTCTATGCTCCATCTTCCCTCGTATTTGATCCATACAAAAATTACTCCCGAACTGTCGCACGAAGCCAATTTCTGATAGGGTTCATTCCATTTCACCAGAATCACCTGTAACAAAATAAAACAGTAGAATTTTATTTACATATTCATATTTCACAAAAAAAAAAAAAAGGAAAATTAATACCTACTGCAAAAATAAAAATACATTTCGAACACGAAACACGATTCAATTTGCAACGTGTAATGTCATTTGTCCCAAATCTACATTTTTTCCAATCGGTTTCCAATTTAATAAAAATAGAAATACGATTTCGATTTTTTACCATTATAAATTTCGAAACCATTGTAGGTATCAGATTAATTAGCTCCTTTGATTATCCATTTCATTTTCAATGGCCCTCGAATCTATCAATAAATTCTAAATTATGGAAATTAACGAGAAAATCGAATTAAGTCGTTATTCGAAATATACATTTTAATTAATTTGAATTGTTACAAATGTGAGTCAATAATTTTCGATAATAGATAAAAGATATTGATTTAATTAAAAAAAAGTAATTATAGAACAAAAATAGATGATTACTTTGACGAAATTCAATTAATATTCTCTATGAAATTTATTTTTGATTGACAATATAATATTTAGTTTCCCGCGGGTATAATTCTCAAGATCAACTTGTTCTCCTAGACGTCAGGTATTAATTAAGCTCCGACAGACAAGATTTCTAAAGAGGTTTTTCAGGATATTCAATTCCAGTTTTCTCTAAAGAATATGAAAAAATTCTCTCGCAGTACTTTATTCTCACAAGTTCCGGTGCAGACGACGGGAAATGCTTTCAAAAAAAAAAAAAAAAGAAAAAAAGCGGCAAACAAATAAGTTCATCGTGCTTCTTATAAAATATAGTCTATCCCGAGTATATGGGAGAATAAATTCTTATTTCTTTGTCGATATTATCGCTGCATTTTAACCGAGAAAAGCGCTCTGAGATAACTTTTCATTCATGTTTAACGAAGGTTTTTCTTTTACAAAAGTATATACAACTTTTATATAGGTAGATATACAAAATGGGTGAAACTCTAATTGTATGAAGTTTATCTTTAGTTTCTCTCAATTATAATTTTGTTTCTTTTGCCAGTAGTATAACTTTTGAGCTTTCACTTTGTCACTTCTGTTACGAATTATTATTTCTTTAGTGAAAATTCACAAGGCAAGATATAAATATTTGTCGGGAAAATTAAAACTTGTAAATTTGTTAACTTTGGGGGAAATTGTTGCTAAATGAAATATTAAAGTAAATAAATATTATAGTAATTAAATATTAATGTATTAAAAAAATATATTTATATTATATATTGAGAAAAGTAAATTTTGTTGTATATAAATATACGAAAAAAAATTTTTTTTTCAAGTGGGAATGAATTTCGTTAATTTGGCTGAAATATTTTAATATTTAAAAATGAAAAAATGCTTTTAGAGCTAATAATGCGGTTTTTTTGTCAAAGGTCACTTTTTTAGGTTGTATATCTTTAAATCTCCTTTATCAGCACTTTTAAAAGTGTTCATATCAAAAGAAAGTAGAACGTCAAGTTAATACTGCTCCACTGAATCTGTCACGTCCTATTTCTGTTTTAGAAACTTACTACTCGCACTTACAAGATCAAAGTGACAGGAAATGTGGACTTTTAGACAAAAAGGAACTCTCATTGTCATTTGCTTTTGGTGAAAAATAAGGAGGAGAAGGGAAAATACAATGAAAGTCGTCACACAACAAATTGGGTGAGTGTTTTGAAAATTAATCATATTAGAAATTTAATAATCGATTTATGGATTTATTACCACATACGATGGAAATTGAATTTAGGAACATTTTTTTTTAATTTATATATATATATATATATACTACGTGGACGTCGATTTGTATTTATTTTCCATTATCGACTCCTGGAAAAGAACAAATAATGGACACTCGATTAAAGAGTTGTGAATTATTTATCACAATTTTATTCAGAATTGCAAAATGTGGTTACTTTGTTTTGAAAAAAAGGAAATTAGAAGCGAATAGTGAATATTTTAATATCAAACAGTTTTCTTAAACTTCCGATGAATTTACTTTGAAAAGTAAGTTAACGTTTTTGTTTTCTATGCATATTAACAGTATCCAAAGAATTAATTTTGTATCTAAAATGTCAAATATTTCCAAGGAGACCGAATATTTCCAAAATCAAATTTAAATAGTCATGTAAATAAATTATCAAAAGTACTGTAAAATAATTTTTATATAAAAAAATTTTTATCAAAAAAAATTAAGAAACATTTAAAAAAAATTTACATATTTTATAAAAATATTTTTAAAAAACTATTTTACAAAAGTTGTAATTTATTTACTCTTGACTTTTAGAAGAAAGGAAAGAAAATTGAATTGCAAATTCAACTGCTCTGTTTTGTTAATTAAAGTTCACATTTATAATTAAGAGGAAGATTTAAATTCAGTTCGACATTGAGAGGGGAAAATTAGACAAGTTTTTCTCGAATTTTTTTTCTTTTTTGCTTATTTTAATTAATAAGATTTGGGATAAAGATAAATTGAAGTCAAGACAAGGGGAAGTTTTCGTCTATACATAAAAGATATAAATGGATGTAGAATTTTTTTTCTTTTTTTGCTTTGATGCAGAGGAAATTCTTATTTATTATTTTTATTTTTGACCTTCTTCTTTGAGTATCTGCTTTCAAGAGATATTGTTGAGGGCATAAAAGAAGCATTTTCCAATGTTTGCTATTAAACTTAAATGTATTCACACGTCACTGTACTATACATGCTCCTCCATATAAAAATATTATCGAATGTGTAAGCCGCGAGAATGGACGAATTTTTTAAAATATACCACCTTCGAGTTTTATATTCCCATATTATTATCATAGAAATTATTATTTGACCTCACGCGAGCCTTTTATCGACTTATCGTTATATTCTTGTACTTTCTATCTTAATACATTGTTAATTGATCTCAGGTACATAACTTCTTGTGACCTAGACGTTCATCAAACACGATATAAGAGCAATTTTTGCCCGCTATTAATTTCATCAAGGATAAATTTCCTATTTTTGTATTTTTACATAAAAGAAATGAAATTCTCTCTTTTTACGATTTTTATATTTACATTGTCGTTTTAAATATTTATCAACATAAATAACGACACTACGACTATTTTATTTAAAAATAGAAATGAAATTTCTAATTATTATCTAGGCGAAAAATAATTAGAGAAAAAAAAACATTTTTTTCTTTATAAACCATTGAAGAATTTATGTGGGTAAAAGATTTTTGATTAAGGATATTTGAACGTGAATTTAATTAAATTCTTTTTCGTCCTTTCATGCGAAAAAGGTGCGGAAAAAAATAAAAAGGTAACTGATCGAAATGATTATTCTAAGGGAAATTTTATTAGAAAGAAAGGAAAAAATTTCTTGACGGTGAATAAACTTTATTTTTATTATTAAAATCATGGAACTATGGTTGAAATCGAAAAAGTTGGAATTGGAGAAATCTGTAGACTTGTCAAATAAAAAAGGATAATTGTGCGCAAATACTCGTTTACTAGGAAAATAGGTTCAGCGAAATTACAGACATTTTTTTCTTTTCATGACGAGATAGAATTTTGTTTGAAAATGCCAAAAAGAATTTCGATTAAATTGGATAAAAAAAAATCCGTTAAAAAAATATGGACTATTTTAATTTTTTAATGGTGACGAGTTATACTGGGAAAAAGTTTTTTAGTTTTGAGTAAATTGAAATATGGTAATTTTTTATATACACCTGTACAGGTAATAAAAAAACGTTTTCGCACAACTTCATTCTGGTAATTCTGCAAATGGCATTTATGTGCTTGGCAATAATTTCTCAGGCTCCTTTATTAATATCCAAATGAGCACTATACATTTGCCTCCACAAGAGAGAGAGAGAGAGAGAGAGAGAGAGAGAGTAAAAGTGGATCTGAATGTTGGGCTTAATAAATTCTTTCTCCGAAGAGAAGCTTTCAGCTTCTCTTCCATAATTGAATTCCGCGAAATTTAGGATCTTTCACATAGAAAATGCTCGAGTTTAGAAGCATTAAAAAAAGAAAAAGCATTTTAGCTTTGAAAAAGAGCTTTTCTACTTATTCTTTTAAGCGCATGAACATTCGAAAAACGTAATATGAGTGCAGTGAGAATATTTGCAAAACTTTTATATTCAGCTCTCGGTACTTATTTTAATAACATACAAAGTCAAGAAAGAAAGATTTAATTCTTTTTTTTTTTTTTTCAATTAATTTAGATTAAACGGAAAGTAAATCACGTGAATCATTCTTTTTTTCATTCATTGAAAGAAAAATTTTGATTTAAATAACCGATTACTTGTCTATTATCAGATAAAAAATATTTACTTGAACCATATAATTTTTATTTAAATGAAATAAACTATAATTAAATAAATAATTTTTGTACATTTGAATCAAAAACCACTTAGTTGACTAAAATAAAATTTATTTGGTACAAATAAACATTTATTTGATAATAGTCAAATAATCCATTATTTGAATCAAATAAATTTTCTTTTTAAAAAATCTTTCTTTCTTTCTTCAAAAAATATAATCAAATAATTATAATAGAAATCAATTAATTATAGAATTGTACAGAAATTAATTTCATCTAATTATAGAATTAGTTTCTAAATTAATTAATAATTTAGAATTAATTTTTAATTAGAAAATTATGCATTGATTTTAATTATTGCGTTTTGAATTCGATGCGGTAAAAGATGCAGCAATTGCACGTTTTCTTCTGGCAAGGTTGGCAAATCAATGAAACTTCCGACAAGCCAGTACTTACATGGACCTTGAACATTCAACAATGTCAAGGCGTTACCATTTTTGGCACAAGAATAATTTACAATTTATTAACATCTTATCATTGTAATACCCTATATATATACACATATGTAATACTGATTTTCTATTCTGCGAAAAGGATAAAAAGTGTCCTACAAAAATTAATCTTTTTCATATATATATATGTTCTCTCTTCAGATTATTGATGTATTGTAACAGAGAAAAAGTTCGTTCTTAAAAATTAGATTCAATTTTGATTTTTTCTTATTTGACATAATTTGACATAATTAGTTAATTAAATAAATAATTAAAATATGATTAAAATTTGTCTATTACTTCTTCAGAAGTATCAGATAAAAGAAAAGTTTAAAAAAATATATTTTTGGGCATTTATAGAAACTCGTTTAGAAATTGATAAATTAATTATTAATATTTATTTACATGCGTAAGCGGTCTACAAATATTAATACTAATTGTATTAATTAATAGGTATCTGTATTAATATTAATAGAAATATTAATATTACCGATTTGTATTAATTAATACAAACGCTTATTAATTATTAATTGTTTTTATATTCCTTCTATAATATTGATTACATAATGGTAAATTATATTCCAACTGTTAGAATAAAACGCATGAATTACATGTTCATTGAAAAGATTGTAAAGATTATAATCTAAATTTTTCAGTCGCATATAATTTATGCAAACTTATAATATTATTTTTCTTACGTGCAGAAATATATAAAAAATGTTTCATTATTCAGAAAGGGTCAACACTCTTGCATTTAGTGTTTATAAAGTGCAGTGAACAATATTTCCAGTGAACTGCATATATATGACGTCGTGATAACAATAATTATTGTTTGTATAATTTAAAAAAAAAAAATTCAAGTCCGAAATGTGTGCAAGACGTAATAACGTAGTTATATTCTTTTATCAGAGAAAAGTATCATGAAATATTGATGTTTGTGAGCGAGTTATTCTTGTTCAGAGGAAGAAAAAACATAGGTTTTCTCGTGAAAAAAAAAGAAAGAAAGAAAAATAAAGCGTTTATATTCCCTTCTTAGCGAGTATATATTGCTATATGTGAAAATATTGCAATATATAAGTATAGTCGAAGATGGATGGAAGAGGAATATATTGAAGACGTTTTTCTATGTGTATATTATATCAATACATAAAAAGACTCCATCGAAGCAAGAGTAATCACTTTATTACTTCAATATTCCATTTTTTATTTTGTTTCTTTACTACTTTCTGCGAGAAAAAAATATTGAATCCATTTCCGTAGAAAATAAACTATATGAAAATTATTCAATCAAAAGCGTATGCTTTCAAAATTACAGCGTATTTATTTTATTTGTTTATTGTTTAAAAAATTTTTTTTTGTATTTGAATTCATGTTTTTATTACATTTAGAAATCATTTTCTTTTATTTTAAATCTATTTCTTTATTGTAAAATTTTTTGATTATTATTCAATTTATTTATTTCATTTCAATTCTCGATTGTTGGAAAATTTATTTATCTATTTATTACAAATAAATAAATTTTTCCACTTTTCTTCCATACTACCTATAATCAAAAAATAATAATAAAGCAAAATATAAACAATATTTTTAATTATTTATCATTTAGTTTATTGTTTTTTTTTTTTTATTAAATTATATTTTTCTTGTAATAATTTTATTTGTATATTTTTTATTTTTTTAAATTTAAAAATTATTATTTAAAACTTAAATAAACATTTAATATATCTCGGTATATTTTTATATTGAAAAGATATATAAATTAAATGTTGGAAAATTCATTAACAATAAAGTTCACAGTATATATATTTAGTTTCCTGTTTTGTAAGTTCATAAACTTTGATTACGAACGTTTAATTGGGAGAAGAATATATATATATAAAAGGTATTAAAGTCGATCAAACTTAGTTGGACTCGAATGCGGGGATTTTATTGTTCTGTGAACATTTTTTATACCCTTTTTTTATGTCTTATAAATGTAGATAAAAAAAACTATATGCTTCATGTTTCTGCGAAAAATAAATAATACAGATAAAAAAACAGTATATATAGTTAACTTAACACACGTGGAGAGTCGTTAGTAAATTGACTATTTTATTATATACATATATACAAACAGAACTTATTTATAAAAAAAAATACAAAGTATTTTTTTATTTTTTTTATTCAGTATGAAATTTTTTTTCAAATTTCTTACACAAAAAAAATTCAATAACCACAGTAAAATTCTAATTTTTTGTATGCTCTAAAAATTTGAATTAGTAGAAATTTAAACTAATTTGAATTATTAACTGACTTTTTGCTTTTGAATTAGTTATAAATTTTTATTAATTTGAATTAGTAATAACTGACTTTTCGCTTTTGAATTAAGTAATTAAAATTTTTACTTAGTATAGAAAAAATTATTTTTTACTATTTATTAGTTTTTTTTAATCAGTGCAAGAAAACATTAAACTAAAAAAGTAGTAGAAAATTTTTTTTTAGTTATTAGTAAAAATTAAACTAATTCAGAAGCAAAAAGTCAATCACTAATTCAAATTCTTTGAAATTTTTATACTAATTCATATTTTGAGAGTGGAATATATATTTTTTTTTTGCAAAATTAATTCTATGGGGGAAAATTTAAAATTTAATGTGTAAGTAAATTGAAATTTTTATGACTAAAGTTCTGTTCCTGATGCATATATATGTATATACATAGAAAATGGAAATTGTGTCTATGGAATAGTAAAAGCTCGTTCTAGATTATAATAATACAAGTCGCATTATTTACATTCCTGGTGTATAGTACAACTGTTTCAGGCACTTGGAAGTGTTCATTATTCAAATTGAATGGATCCTCTTAAATGTCCCTTTGACAATCACATAACTCAACTCACAACTTTACACTCTGAGTAGCAAATTTAAAATTTTATTTCAAGCGAAATTTCTGTTCCATTTGTTTCAACTCTCAAAGGATGAGAATCATTTTCTCCCAGAGTGATAATAAAATAAGCTAATTTAAATTTACAGAGAAATTTAAAACATTAGCTCTTCAAGTTTTAATCAACAGTTTATTCATTACTCTCTAAATCTGAATTAGTAAAAATTTTGTACCTAATTTGAATTATTAGTAACTGACTTTTTGCTTTTGAGTTAGTTAAATGGTAATAAATAATAAATAATAAATAATAAATAAATAATAATAAATGGTAAGAAAACAAAGTTTCTACTAATTATTAGTTAAATGTTACTAATAAATAGTAAAAAAAAATTTTTCTACTAATTTACTAGTAAATTTTAACTAATTCAAAAGCAAAAAGTGAGTCACTAATTCAAATTAGTTAAAATTTTTAGTCTAATAAATTAGTAGAAAATTTTTTTTTTGGTATTTATAAGTAAAATTTAACGAATTCAAAAACAAAATGTCAGTTACTAATTCGAGTTATTTAAAATTTTTACAAATTCAGATTTAAAGAGTAGTACTTCAAATATAAAAGATAGAAATTTTTTTTTTTTTAATTTAAAGAATTTTTGAAAAATAATTTTGCGTGTTTTTTTGTAGTGATATAGATAGATAGTGATTTCTTCGCCAGAGAAAAAAGGGGAAAAAGAAAATATATCGTGTTCACTCGAGTGAAAAATGTGTCGTAAATTATCTTTTCTTTTTCGTGTTTTTGGTCGGGTGTCAAATAAAGGGAATTAGCTACATTAAGGGAAAGGAACGGGTATTGGTCTATGGAGACAAAAGGGCGGAAATGAGAGCCACTGGCTTAAAACAGCACTGCGTTTCAGATCGATAAGCAACGCTACCCTTAAACTCGGAAATGTGGATTGATATCAGAGCAAAACTAAAATGTCTTAAATTTTATTCTTCCAGTGGGAGGAGGAAATCTTGCGTTTTTAATGTGACATTTGATATTTTAGCTAACAATATAATTTTATATACTCCCTCTCTCTCTCTCTCTCTCTCTCTCTCTCTCTCTTTTTTCGAGAGTGAGTTGATAAAGAATTCCCATTGAAATTAAATTCCCTTCGGTTTATTAAATAAATTTTTTTTATTTCCTTTATAAATAATGTCATCAATTATTTTTCATTTTGAGACGAAAAAATAAAATTTTATTTAATATAATAGACAAATTGTTTGTTTGGAACAGATGAGAGAGAGAGAGAAATTTTATACATATCTGAAAGTTGAAAGGCGAGATTGTCATTTTATGGATTCATCTAAAATCAAGATTTCATTTTACTCTCGCCCTCGAGATAACCATAGATTTTCTCTTAAATCCCAAGTCAGTCGCATTTGCAATTTACTCAAGACTTTTCTATATGTATATATATAGATTCGTCTCTTCTTTACACTGAGAATCTTGCATTTCAAAGAATCTTTCGATGAATTCACATCATCCATCTACGAAAATTCTTCACACATATATATTATAGATCGAAAAAACCCCCATTGGTAAAGTTATCCCGATAAATCTCGCAATTTATGAAAAGAGCTTTCACATCGTGCGATACGAAACTACACGCAATAATATGTATATAGAATTCTAAAAATATAAAATAAATAGAAAAAAATGGTACATTTCGCAAATTTTGTCGCAAAATTAATTTTTTTAATACAATCAAATTTGTTTACTACTATTATTATTATTATTAATATTAATATTATTACTATTATTCTATTATTATAATTAATATTATTACCAATATTATCACAATAACTATTATTATTATTTTTATTATTATTATTATTATTATTTTTATTACAAGTCATTGAGTCTGACTAATGACTGACTTATACTACTGAAAAAATTGTTTCAAATTGACCGTTTTGTCTGACTGACTTATACTACTGAAAAAATTGTTTCAAATTGACCGTTTTGTCTGAGTTAATCGAACTGTTACTACTGAGACGAAAACAAGTATTTAAGTTAAATTACTATGTCCGACTGCAGACTGACTTACGCTACTTGTATTTAAAATTGTTCGAATTTGAACGTTTTTCCTGACTTAAATGAAAAGACTGTGACTAAAGACTGAGTTTTACTACTAAAATTGAAAATTGATAGTTTTTTCTGACCCTAAACGACTCTTACTACTGACACGAAGTTTAGAAATATTAAAAATATTATTTCTGACGCAATAAACTGACTTATACTACTTAGACCAAGCTTTCAAGTTATTCTGCCTGACTGAAGACTGATTTGTACTACTTTGACGAATATTTCGAGTTATAATTGCTGCCTTATAACTGACTTTTTGACTACTCAGACAAATATTTCAAGTAAATTTCAAATATTTCAAGTCTGACTAAAGATTGACTTATACTACTGAAATGAAAAATTATACTGAAAATTGACAAATTTGTTTGATGACTTAATTTAGTTGTTATTATTGAAATAAAGATAGATATTTAAATTATTATGTCTGACTGAAGATTGACTTATACTACTTATATAAAACAATTACTAACATATTGACCATTTTGTAAGAAAAATAAACAAAGATTTCTAGTATTTTTATTATTACGTCTGACCAAAGACATATTTATACTACTGACAATTAAATTTACTGAAAATTGACTGTTTTGGCTGACTTAAATGGACTTTTTCTACTGTGAGAATAATTATAATAATAATAAATGATTAGAAAATTTTTAATGTTCGGAAAAAAAATTCTTTTTCATGGTTGACAGTGGAATTAAAGAAGAATTAAAAATTTTTAATCGTCTTGTCTGACTAAAATCGAATGTTACTACTAATAATAGTAAAATAACAATTAGAATCACTTAATTATTTTTCCCCGAAGCTATATAATTTTCTATTTTATATATTATAAAGTTTCGGAGTATTTTCTCATGAGGCTATATATATATAATAGAAGAGAAAGATTTGTGTGGTTTTTCTTTTTAGAAACAATTATTTTCAGAAAAATATATTAAGTGTATTATTTTATTTGGAATGCTTCCAACATTTCTGTTTTTTCATTTTATTTATTTTATTTTCTCAGCAGATGTATTCTCAAGCGAATTAGAGTGAGAAAGAGTATTTTTATCTTTTATTTATTTTTTCAAGCACGATTTGCGCGTTTGACCAGTTTCTTTTAGAAATTCAATCTCCAATAGGGTTTTTTACGACGTCGTGCACAGAACTTAATCAGACTGTTTGCAACCTCTACCTCTCTCTCTCTCTCTCTAAATATATATATATACATTTTGAGATAAGTGCGAGGAGCCGTGAAACTCTATGTAACTTGTATCGTAAGTTTGCAGGCGCCAAACTAATTTCACGCTATTTTTTCCCCCTTTTTTTTTAAAGAAAGACAATTTGAACTTCGAATATATCATTTTATGAAAATCTGTATATTAAAAGATGAATTTAATTCCAGTTATTATATACAATTATCATAAAAAAGTGCGCAAAAATGGAAACTTTTGCACGCTTTTTTCTAAATTTGTTTTATTAATGATCATTTACTGAAAATTAAATCAAAAAAATAAATTTCTCGAAGATAATAAATTTAAAACGAGTATTATTTTTACTAACAATTAGTAACTATTGACTAAAAGTTATTCAAAAACGGTTACTAATTCATTATAGAAATAAACTAATTGGTATTATTTCATTAGTTAAAAGTGACTAATTCAAAATTATTGCGAGTAGTTTCAAATATTTTTGCAGTTAGAAATTTACTATTTTTCCAATTTATTCGTTTCAATGTGGAAAATATGAAATTAATCTTTATAGAGGAGGTAAATTTGGTCCAGATTAAAGAAAGGTTTTCAGGACTGAAAATGTGATTTGCAGTACCTAGAGCAACCATCAATTTTCTCTCAAGGCAATTTTCAAAGGGCGGAGTGAATGTCTCGTTGGGTTATCGCACTTTTAGATAGTTGTATATAGATATATAGGAAAGTATGTTTTACAGATAATCTCCCTCTATTATCAAACAGGATGCAGGCGAGGGTTCTTGCTTGTTCGATATATGTTTTCGTAAAATAAATGAACTATACTCGAATCTTGAAATTGACAGTTTATATTAGAAGAGAACATTTTCAAGTGGAAATGATATATTATTATATAACAACAACGAAAAAAATCAAATTTTTCCACTAGTTAATGGTCTAAATTCTTCTAATCGATACGTATTGAAAGAAAAAAGTTTATT
Organism: Leptopilina clavipes; assembly: GCA_001855655.1. Lineage (NCBI taxonomy): Eukaryota > Metazoa > Arthropoda > Insecta > Hymenoptera > Figitidae > Leptopilina > Leptopilina clavipes. The sequence goes on along the minus strand of JUFY01029173.1, from coordinate 12,168 downwards.
TGGTCTAAATAATCGTCTACTTAAATCGTTTAAATTAATAAGGGATTTTTTTTTATTATTAATTTTTTAAAAATATAATTGAATATATTATTGAAATGAAATGTTTATTTGTCTGACTAAATTTTATTTTTTCTACTATTATTCTACAGGGATAAAAGAACTTTGTAGTATTTTGTCTGACTATAATTGACTCACACTACTTAGACTAAATTACAAGAAGTTCGGAGTGTTTTGTCTGATTAACAGCGACTCACACCACTGACTGTAAATTACAATCACTGTTATATAAAACAATTGACTTACACTACTGCAGATTGAATTATAAAAATTTAGAAATTTTTCAATGGAATAAAATTGATTTATACTACTAAAACTAAAATACAAGAACGTCTGACCGAAATTTGACTGATACTATTGGGATTAATTTTCAAGAATTGAGCTAAGTAATTGAAAAGTAAAAAAACCTGACTAAAATCGACTCATACTACTGAATTTACAAGAATTTGGAACTGTTCAGTCTGACTGATATTGACTTATACTACTGAATTTTTAATATTTTTGACAGAATAAAACTGAAATATACTACTGAGGCAAAATTACAAGAATTTTTGAGTGTTTTGTCTGACTAAAATTGATTTATACTACTGCTAGTTGATAAAAATAATTTGGATGTATTTTAGTCTGACTGTAAATTGACTCACACTACTGAGATTAATTAACAAAAATTTCGAATTTTTATGTCTGACTGTAATTGACTCATTGACAGTCAATTACAAGAAATTGAAACAATTTTGTCAGACCAAAATTGACTCCTACTACTGATAATTCTTTAACCGAATTTGACAATGTTTTGTCTGATTTAAATTGACTTCCACCTACTTGGAGTAAATTGTAAAATTTTGCTATAGTTTTGTTTGACTAATATTGATTCCTACCGTATTGCATATTATTTCTTTTTTCATGAAATAAAAATAACTATATATAATGAAATTCTTTATTAGAGTTGTCGGTTTAATATTTTCGATTATACGCAGACACCTTATTTTTCCGCAACCCTCTTCACTTTTTTTTTCATGGATCTCTTTCACATAGAATTTTACTTCTCGACAAGTTTGCAACCTCAACACCCTCGCTTAGATCCGAAAAAGGGGGAAAAAGTCCCCGTCTCTAAATAAGAGGATGGCAAACACACCTATCTGTTGAGGAAAATCCCTCACTCGTGCAATCAAAGACTTGGGGTAGCGGCAGCAGTGAATCCTTTATGTAGAAGGACTACTACTCTCTTCAGTCTTGATACAAATAAGCGAAGTGTAGTTTGAGGATTTCATAAATTATTCACCTTATATATCTCCGCAATATGTTATTTATCGAAGAAACCTGAGCTTTTTTTTTAAGGCAATCTCTTTAAATTTCTATTAATATCGAGTGAAAAGTCGTTTAGTAATTCAAAATTAAATTTTGTTAATTTTATTAATTAAACAAATTTTGTTAATTAAACAAATTTTGTTAATTATTATTAGAAGTATTTTCAATTTTATTAACAATAATTTCATATTTATTTATTTACATTCAATTGTTCTAATTTTGACTTTTTGGTTCAGTAGTCAATGTAAGTACCAGTCAGACAGAACGTTTAATGAATTTAGTTTTGCGTTTAGTAGTAAAAGTCCGTTTAGGTCAGACAAAATAGTTTTCTTTATTAAGTATTCCTATGCTAACTCTACTGTTAGTGGTAATGTACAATTATAGTCAGACATATAGTTTGGACAATTAAACTCTTCACTATAATTTTAAATTTAGTAGTAAAATACCATTTTAGTCAGACAAATTGACTTTAAAACAGTCCAATATCTAATTTCAGTAGTAAAATACCATTTTAGTCAGCCAAAATGACTTTAAAACAGTCTTAATTCTAATTTCAGTAGTAAAATACAATTTTAGTCCGACAAAATGACTTTAGAGCAGTCTTAATTCTAATTTCAGTAGTAAAATACAATTTTAGTCAGACAAAATGACTGTAGAGCAGTATTAATTCTAATTTCAGTAGTAAAATACATTTTTAGTCAGACAAAATGACTTTAGAGCAGTCTTAATTCTAATTTCAGTAGTAAAATAAATTTTAGTCAGACAAAATGACTTTAGAGCAGTCTTAATTCTAATTTCAGTAGTAGAATACAATTTTAGTCAGACAAAATGTTTCCAATTGTAATTTTTCACTTAGTAGTAGTGAAAGTCAGTTTTAGAGAAACTTAAATTTCATTGAAAAATTGGCAACAGTAGTGAAAGTTCTTTTTAGTCAGCCAAAATGTCTGAAACACTTATTTTAATTTCCAATTCTACTTCCAGTATTAAAATGCATTTTTTAAAAATTTTACTTAATCATTGTTCAGATATTTCGAAAATAATATATTTTTGCTACACGGTAAATTGTCAACAAACGAAAAAAATTTTTAAATGCAGAAATATTTCTTCCTCGAAGATAAATTTTCATATATATTTTGACAGTCGACTAAAATAAATTTCTCTATAACTTTGAAAAAGAGTATTAAAAATATTTTCAGAAAAAGTATAAATCCATTATTTTCTAATTTAAAAAAAGTCCCACGAGAGAGTTATTTTTTCATATGTAGTATATGTAATAATATATAATAATATAAATGTGTATATATATATATGTATCTACGGTATAACAAATCTACGAATTTACCTCACTTCTGTGACCTCTGAGGTTATAATTCGCTCTGAGGGGAAGTTCCGTTGCTCTAGTGCGACAATGCGAGGTAGTAAATGTTACTCCGACCAATCCTCGGGCATTACCCGTAGCCAACCATCCTTCTTGATAGTAATTAGTCCGATTCAGCTTCCATCCTTCGTCCTGTTCAAACAAAAAAAATAAATTCATTAACTCACACACGAAAAAGCATTCTGAACTTTTTCTATATAGTACCATTTATGACAAACATTTCCTCTCCATCAGAAGGAATAATTTATTTGTCTTGACTAATTTTCGATCAATGTTTCATTTACTGAATTTTTTCATCTGCGAAAAAGAAAAAGAAAGTCAACAAAGAAAAAAAATTGACTTATACTATTGAAGCAAAATTTGAAATAAATCTACTTGTGTTTCGTCTGACTAAACTTGATTTATACTACTGATGGTAATTTGTAAGAATTAAATGGTTTTCGTCTGACCAAAATTGATCTATTCTACTGCTAGTTGATTAAAATAATTTGGAAGTATTTTTGTCCGACTATTACTGACTCTTACTACTGAAAGTAAATTACAAGAATTTAAAAGATTTTTGTCTGATAAGAATTGATTTACACTACTTCTGTTAGATTAAACATTTTACAAGAAATTGAAACGATCACTGTAAAAAGAAAGGTACTAAATTAGTACAAATTTTGGTGCTGAGTTGTAATTTGGTTCTATTTTAATACCGAAATCAGCTCTAATTTAGAACCTTTTTTTTTACAGTGATTGTGCCTGATCAAAATTGACTCCTACTACTGATACTTCTTTAACCGAATTTGGCAACGTTTTGTCTGACTAAAATTGACTTATACTACTGAAACTAAATTACACGAGTGTATAATTGTTTAGTCTGACTATTATCAACTTTTACTACTGATACCGCTTCAATTTTTTTTCAAGTTCAATAAAAAAGACAAAATTCCATCTTTAAAACTTGGAAAAAATAAATTTTAGTGTTTATAGCAACCTTTCTAATTTCCTTCTTGTGAATCTTTTCTCCTTGTCGAGAAATTTCATACATGTTTATAATATATAAACGACAATTATTAATCTGAATATAAGTGATATCTAACTTTCTTATATATATAAAATCGGCTTTAAGTGTCTCACCATTAGAGACCTTTACTACTAACTTCATTAAAGTTTTGCGATAAAATTTTTATTTCTCAATTACGTATTATGCGCTGAATCTTTATATAAACATTATATAATAACATGCATAATGCATTTTCCTAATAGAGTTATTATACAAAGATACAACATACACTCACACACACAACACAGTATATATGTAATGTGAAGTGTAATTTCATTTGTGGAAAAGAGCTTTAATCTTCAAATCCAACTTCAATTCTTGGCTTACTTTTGTAAGGATTCACGAGACCTCTAGAAATTTGTACATAATAATAATTTATGTCGAATACTCAATGTAATAAAAATTCCACGAAATGTTAATGACCTCTTGACCCTCAAATTTGAAATTATAGAAATTTTTACTAATTTCAATTACTAATCGACTATTTGATTAATTGGAATAAAATTTTTCACGAGAATTTTATTTATTTCGTTTAATAAATTGAGGGAGGAAAAAATAGAGAAAAATACTCGAATTTGTGATATTATTTCCGTTTATTAAAATCAAATTTTTTTTTATACTAAATCCAGTGGGAGAAAAAAATATTCATTAATCACAAGTTAACCTTTTTTGATTATAATTTATCTTTAAAAGTTCAACCCCAATTTAGTTTCCCTTCGCACTAATTATCTTCAATTTTTTCCCTATATATCTATACTCTAAATAGGGGGAGAGAAAGAGAGAGAGAGAGAAAGGAAAATAACGGTCCGTCACACCTATGTTGATAAATGATTGCACTCATATAATTGATAGTTAAAGTGAAAAAAACGCAGAGAATAAAGTAAATTAAAGAAAAGAAAGGTAATGTTTTTTTTATAAAATGCACATACATTTAATTACAGAGAGTGAATATACAAAGAGGTATTAAAACTCTGCAAGTCTTGTTTTTTTATGACTTACATAATTCTGAAATGAAAGTAGAAAAAAAAACTGCGACTTTTTAATAATAATAACTGCAAAAAAAACTGTCGAATGGCGACTTTGGCCTTCATATGTATAGGAAAAAATGAACTTATTACAATATTTTATACATGCAGAAGAATATAACGTTTCATATAATCTAGCGACTTCTATTCTGATGATAAATATATTGTGCGTGGAGAAATTTCCATTATTACTTTTTTCCATTGTTATCGGAGTTCTTTTTATGTTTTGTACAGTAACAAAAGCTACAAACTCAAACATTTCACGCTTTTGTTATTATTTTATTTGAAAATCACTCGTTAACGTATTTTTAATAGCAGAAAAATTTTTTTAATTTGCAGCCAATTTTTTTTCATTTAATAAAAAACTAAAATTTGTTTTTTCTGATTCAAAATTGACTAATACTACTGAGACTAAATTAGAAGAAGAATTCCATAACTTGCACTTGTCCCGATTTTTCTGTCTGAAATTGACTCATACTACTGAATTAAAATTGCAAAAAATTCTCTGTTTTGTCTGACCAAAATTGATGCATACTACTGCGAGAGTAAATTACAAGAATTTGAAAATATTTTGTCTGAACAAAATTTGATTGATTACTGAGAATTTAGCTAGAAGAGATTGAAAATAAAAAAATGTCTGACTAAAATCGACTCATACTACTGACGAGTAATTTACAAGAATTTGAAAGAACTTTGATCGAATAAAATAGATTTCTAGTACTTGCGATTTAGTTACAAGAATTTGGAACTGTTCAGTCTGACTGACATTGACTTATACTACTGAATTTTAAAGATTTTTAACAGATTAAAACTGAAATAAATTACTGAGGCAAAATTACAAGAATTCTTGAGTGTTTTGTCTGACTAAAATTGATTTATACTACTGGTAGTTGATAAAAATAATAGGAAGTTTTTTAGTCTGACTGTAAATTGACTCACACTACTGAGATTAATTAACAAAAATTTCGAATTTTTATATCTGACTGTAATTGACTCATTGACAGTCAATCACAAGAAATTGAAACAATTTTATCAGACCAAAATTGACTCCTTCTACTAATAATTCTTTAACCGAATTTGGCAATGTTTTTGTCTGATTTAACTTGACTTACACTACTTGGAGGAAATTACAAAATTACCGAATAATTTCGTCTGACTAAAGTTGATTCCTACCACTGCTACATAAAATAATTTAAAATTATCTTTCCTTCTTTTTTGAAATAATAATTTTATTCAAAACTAACGATATTTGTTTATTTTAATTGTAGAAATTTTTCTGTAAAAAATTGAATCAGAAAAAATGCTTTTCGCTGCATAAAAAATACACGCATCTCCAAGGGTTACAAAGATTTTGCGAATATACTTTTTACAACTATTCAGAATTATTATTTTTTTTTTCTCTCCGTTTTTTTTCTGAAAAATACTGACGTGCATGTTTAATATGAATACTAAAAGAATTTGTCTCTCAAATTATAAGCGGTCATTATTTTCTCGAGGAAAATAAAAATAATGCCTTAGTAAATATATGCTGCGAAAGAATGAGGGTGAAAAAATGACAAATCTTAAAACAAAGCATGTTTTAGTATACAAGTTAAAGTGTTGAAAATCACCTGCCTTTTTAAGTGGTGAACAGAAAGACATCATATTCTATCTGTTTTCTATTTATATGTTATATATGTATATATACCTATATATATATATATATACATATATATTGAAAACTTGACGAACAAAAGCTCTCAATAGCTTCGTCTATGAACAATACCCAGCGTTTATTTCACTGTAAACTTAAAAGCCAGTATAGGAGAAAAAAATTCTCCAAAAAAAATACGAGTCTAACACCGAAGATTTCTATTGTTCCTTTCAATTATTTTTTTCCACGTTGTTTTCTTTTTTTTTCTTTTTTTTATCACTGATTAGGTTATTCTGTTGATTAAAATCAAACTCGTGTTTTTTTTTGTTTTTTTTTTTTGCGTCAAAGGACTAAAGAACTCGCGTTTAATTAGAACTCGGCATCAGTTATCTTATGTAACATGTTTTAACAAAGCTTTGTTTTATAATTACACTGAAAAAAAAATTATTTGATTCAAATTATGAATTAATTGACTATTATAAAATAAATATTTACATGAACCAAATAATTTTTATTTCAATCAAATAAACTCAAAATCAAATAAATAAAATAAGTGAATCAATAATTTCTCCATTTGAAAGAAATATCATTTAATTGACTCAAATAAAAAATTATTTGGTTCAAATAAATATTTATTTGATAATAGACAATTGTCTATTTGAATCAAATAAATTTTTGCTTCCTCATGGAGGAAGCTTTGTATTTTACAAATAATAATAATAAGTAAATAATCGTTTACTTGAAACAAATTTATTATTTGATCCATAATAATTATTATCAGTCTCTAAAACTTATTTTTGCAAAATAAATAGTAAATAGAAAATTTTTTTTCCCTTTTTTCAAAGATATACTGTCGGGAGATATTTTTTTCAAAGAAAACTTATATATACAGCTGGCAAAAATGATGAAAAACTTGAAAGTTGAGGAAAAAGTTTGTGTAATAAATTTTTTTTCTCAAGTTAGTAATAAAAGTTTTTGATCCATTGTGTCCACAATTTGAATATATATATATAGAGAGAGTGTGTCATTTATAATTCGAGTGGCATGGCGAGATTATTAAAAGTTACTGGACCCCACCCTCTCCCCCTTTCCCTCTCTTTAAACCAGACGAGTTTTCCACCCTGAAAGTTTGAATATGGGAAAACATAAGCTTAAGCAAAGTCTGTATACTGAAAAGTGGCTTGACTCGTATGCCCCTCCCTCACATCCCTCGATATAATTATACGCGAGTATATATACCTTATAACAAGGAGTCGAAAGATACATAAAGGATGGGACGAAGAAATTGAGAAAGACCAAGAGAGACAGAAAAAAGAAAAGGGAAAATGGCCTGAAGCTAGTGAAGTGCTTGCAATGGGGTTGAAAAGAACTAAAATACAACCATTATTATTATTCAATCGCTCGTCTACTTTTTCCTATAAAGAATTTTCTATTTTACTTTTTGAAATGTCAAAATATCAAATTTCTAGAATTACTAAAAAAAATTTTTGACTCAAAATCATTCTTTAAATTCGAAATTTATCTTTTTACCTGAAGGATATTTAGTTTTAAAAATCAAGAAAATTATATCCATGCTAATAGTTGGGGAAAAAATGTTCATATTTGCTTGAAATCAACCCTGATTCCAAAAGGGAATCAGGATTTCAAAAGGGAAAAATATTATTATATTTATAGTACAAATTAAAAGATAGAAAGAGTGATTTTTGTGGTGTATTATTAATATTGCCAGATGGAATGAGTAATTTTTATAGTTGAATAGTTCAAGAATTTCAATTAGCCTTGTCAGCTGAATCGTAGAGATCGGCATTTTCAAGAGGCTCATCTCTGCAACATGAAACAACAGAATTCGCGGAGTGAGAGGAAATTCTTCGCGGAGAGGCATTCAATTTATCCAAGAACAATAGACCACGTTTTGCATGGTCTCGATAATAACGCTATCGATTCAAGCACACGATCCACATTGCAACTCTCTATCTCTCTCTCTCTCTTTCTGTGTCTCCTCTCTCTATATCACTCGAACAAAACAAAACTCGACACGATTTATATTCAACACACAACATATATAACTCGACTGCCTGCACATACATTTTGACCGCATTTACAAATCATTTATTTACACTGTGAGTAAACTTGGTTAAAAATTCCTCTTTTATTTGGCAAAATATTTTGCTTTTTATATATAGAAACAAAGAGAGGGGGATGGGGAATTTATTTTTCTGTGATATTAAAATTGCGATATGGAATTCTACTATCTGGTAGTAATGTTCCGTTTTAGTCGGACAAAAGGACTTGCAATCTGTTTTGATTTCAGTGGCAGTAGTAATATATCATTATAGTCGGACAGAATGATTTAGAAACTTTTGTGAGTCTAGTGTGAGTTTTAGGGTGAAAAAAATGGTTTTCACTATTTAACTCCTTTTCAAAATAAACTATCAGTAGTGGAATACTGTTTTAATCTGACAATGTACAGTTTTAACACTTGGAATTTCAATATATCAGTAGTAGAATATGATTTTAGGCAGACAATATATATTTAAACCTTGTAATTTACTGTATCAGTAGTAAAATACCATTTTAGTCAGACTAAATGGTTTTAAACTTTGTAAGTTCGCTATATCAGTGGTAAAATACAATTTAAGTCAGACAAAATGGTTTTAACTCTTAAGCTCCTTTGAAAATTTACTATCAGTAGTAGAGTACTATTTTAGTCAGACAAAATAGTTTTAAACCTCGCATGTTTACTATATAATTAGTAAAATACAATTTTAGTTTTAAAAATTTTTTTTTAAATTTTAGTTTAAAAATTTTTTTTTAAATTTTAGTTTTAGACAAAACGGTTTTAACACCTAAACTTTTTGGAAAATTTACTATCAGTAGAAAAATACCATTTTAGTCAGACAAAATGACGTTTAGACAGTTGTTACTCTACGAACAGTAGTAATTTACCATTTCAGTCAGACAAAAGGCTTAAATTTCGAAACTTATGTAATTCTACTGTGAGTAGTAACATTCCACTTTAGTCAGACAAAAAGATTTTAATATTTTAATTCATTTAATTCAAGGTAAGTTTTGTCTCTCAGTAGTCAATTTCGATCAGAAAAATTTGTAAATAATTGAAATCTTAACATAAATATAGTGAAATAGTTTCGTATTAGTCAGACAGAATGTCTTAAACTATTGATTCATGCATAGACATTATCACTTCATCTTGAATTTCACATGTCTTAACTTGTCAAGTCAGTAATTCAATTATGGGTGAATATTCAACTACTTTTAGTAAGCGATATTGCACTCTTGAGTTTTCCTTATTGAAAAAATAACCCTAATGAGAAAAAAAACTTTCCTCGATTTTGTTCGAGAAAATCACATTGTTCCATTAAAGACGCCATTTTTGCATTTTAACTGTGATGAATTTTATCTAATCTCGGATATTTTTTTTTTAAATAATAAGTGGTTTTTGCTTCACCACATGAGCGCGTATTCTACTTAAAATGTCATTCTTTATTGCTAGAGCATTTAATTTTTCTTTCTAAAACGTGGATTTTAATGTGATAATGTCTCTTTATCAAATAATTGAATTTTGTCTGACATAACAGAATTTTTACTACTTGAAGAGCAAATTACGCTCGACATTCATTTTTCCACCTTATCTTGTGTAATATATTTTTCTCTTTTTTTGTTTAATTAAAACGCGAGTGAAACGAACAAAAAAAAATTATATTATTATTTCTCTTCGCTTCGGTTTAAATTAATTATTATATTTTATATTTTTTTGACACTTAATTATTCTCTTTAACTAAAGACTGAATTATACTACTTATATTTTAAATTGACCGTTTTGTCTCCCTTAAACGGACTGTTACTACTGAGATGAAAAAAATAAGCGTTTCAAGTAATTATGACTAACTTAAGACTGACTTATACTACTGAATTTTTAAATATACTTTTAACTGAATATTATGTCTGACTAAGGACTGAGTTCTACTACTTTGACGAAGATTTCAAGTTAATATGTCCGAGTTAAGACTGACTTATACTACTGAGGCAAATATTTCAAGTTATCATGTCTGACTAAAGACGGGCTTAAACTACTGCTACTTAAAATAATTAAAAATTGACAGTTCTATCTGATTTAAACGGATTTTAACGAAGGTTTCAAATATTCAAATTATTGCGCCTGACTGAAAACTGACTTCCACTACTGATAATTAAAAATTGAAAATTGTTTCTGACTGGGAACGAAGTTTAGAAGCATTTAAATTGTCCTGTCTGACTAAAGTCTTATTTATACTACTGATAATTTAAAAATTATGGAAAACTATAGAAAATTTAATGCAATTCCTAGGGAAATTATTAATGAAATTCCGATCCCGGAATATCCAGACATTTTATCCAGAGAATCTTTCCAAGTGGGATTTTATTTTATTCTATTTTTTCTATTTTTTTATCATGTTCTATACTCTTTTCTATTCTTTTCTATTCTTTTCTATTCTTTTCTATTCTTTTCTATTCTTATCTATTCTTATCTATTCTTTTCTATTCTTTTCTATTCGTTTCTATTGTTTTCTATTCTTTTCTATTCTTTTCTATTCTTTTCTACTCTTTTCTATTCTTTTCTATTCTTTTCTATTCGATTCAATTCTATTCTGTTTTATTGAATTGTATTGTATCATATTGTACCATATTATACAAAATGATAGTAAAGACAGGTATCATACATATGAAATAAGTGTTTAAAATGCAACTCTCTGTTATATGTATGAGGGCGATCTTATTTATGGACTTAATCGAAATTAAATCTTTAGAATCTTTGTCTCTAATTTGTAGTAAATAGAGCGTTAATCAAAGAGGATCAAAATGAGCTTTGACCAGACAAAGTTGGTATATACAAACCGATATATACATATATACATGACTCAAAGGCAAAGACAGATATATATCTATATAATCGTGTACAGGGGAATCTCTTCTGATTATTGCACACCATACGTTATATCATACACTCTGGAACTGAATGCGATATGCCTCTTGGCACCCCCAGCTAATGTTCTATTTATTCTACGCATTCCCCAGTTTACAAAGGATCAAATCAGCCTGAAATTTGGCTATTTCTATACATTAATTTCAAACCCAGTGCGCTAAATATTCGTCCCTTTATTACTTATTCTCTAAAATTTACAACCTACACAAGTTTATATTTTTCAAAATTTTTTTTTTACTCTGCATTTAAATTATCGTATCTATACCTATATATAGAAATTATTTTGCAATTGTTGGGGAAATTTTCCACTTAAGTATATATATATATATATTAGGGTGGCTCTTATTTACCAAGTTGAAGATAACTTTTGGGCCCCCCTCTATATCAAATCTTTGGCCAAAATGATGAAAAATTCCGCTAATAAAAGTGATTTTTATTTTGATTAACCCTCTCCCGTAAGCGCCTACATTTCTCATTTAAATAACATGGGGTTTTTGTACTTTTTGGTTTTTTCAATATAATTATTTACCTTGTTAATATTTTTGGAATCGGCTTAAAGAATCTTAAAGTGGATACTTTTACCTATAAAATGACCTACTATACTTATATTTTTTGTTTATAATTGCATAAGGTGTAAAGCTTTTAATTTGGAGATTAATATATTTAGCGAAATTTTTCTATTTAAACTGCAAAAATCGAACAAAATCGTTGTTTATTTATCTCAAGCACTACAGCCTA
>JUFY01029171.1:0-85344 GCA_001855655.1 Leptopilina clavipes | reverse complement strand
TTAGTGTAATATTACTCTAATATTACCTGTAATATTACCTTGAGGCGGACATTTTAATATGACGGTAATATCCCTATTGAAAATTCCTACATGGGATTCCATATGGGAACCTATGCAAAAATCCTTATAAAATCATTATAACGTTAAGGAATTTGTATGGATTCCCATGTGAAACCGCATACGAAAATGAGACACGATTTGAAGTAGGAATTGACGTGGAAGTTTCAATACGTGTGACCATATAGAAATCCGTGTCAATTCTCATAAGAATTCCTTTTACTTTTCTGTTACATTTATATGTCAATTTCTTATGTAAATTCCCTTTAATATTGCCATATAAAAACATTTAATTATTCATTACAAAATTCTTAATTAAATAATTACAATACAAAATCTCACATGAAATCCCACGCAAAATTTTATTTGTATTCTTCAGTAAAATTTTCTTCATAAAATCTTACATAAATCCCTAAATGAAATCTTTTTTTTTTTTACAGAATATTTCTATATAAATCCCATGTAAATTCCGTATGAAATCTATTTGTTTTCTTTAACTGAATTTTCCTATATGAAATCTCACAAAAATTCCCGTATGAAATCTTTTTTAGTTTTTCGAGCAGAATTTTCCTAAATAAAAATCCCAATTCATGTAGAATTTTACATGGGATTTCATAGAGGATTTCACATAGGATTTTATGAGATTTCATATATAATTTCATATAAGATTTTACATGGATTTTACATAGGATTTCATATGAGATATCATATATAATTTTATATAAGATTTAACGTAGTATTTTACATGGGATTTGATATATGATTATACATTAGTCCAACATGGAATTTTCGAAGGATTAAAAATTATTTAATTAAGAATTAAATAAAATATTGTATCAGTATTGAATTCATCTGTGAGAAAAAAATAGATAATTTGCAACACGTCTTATTTTGAGCTACAGATTCTCAGTACTTATATACTTCCAGAATCATCCCAATGTGAGTGAACTCACTCTCGCTACCTGGCGGTGAAACTATAGAAACTGTAGTATTCTATATATCACAATTTAAAAACCACATGGGATCCTATTTAAGATCCCATATGGTTTTCTATATAGGAAATTACATAGGATCTTACTTGGGAATTTACATAATTTCCATTCCACCGTAAAGTTCTGTTTATGATCGACTAAATTTCGTCAATTAGAGTCGAAGATATAATTCTTCGAAATATTCACAGCTTATAAATCACCCTGTATGTATCGAACGCAAGTTTTTGAAGTGTGTACTTTAAGGGTTAATGATGACACCTATAAAAAAAATTGCCAAAAAAATTTTTTTTTAATTTTATCTTCAAATTTGTCAATTGCTAAAATCTTTGTGTAATGTATTAAAATTTTTAATTACATATCATTTAACGTAGAATTTCATAAGCTTTTAAATGGTATATTTTTTAATTTTCTGACATTTGTTTTTAAAAGAAATCGTGATTTAAAGATTAGCATTTTTTGGGCTGTGAGTGAACAGTCGTACCGATAATTTCCGACGGTAGTGCACGGAGAGAAAAATCTAGCTTTTTTTAGTATGATCAGTTAACCTTATTTCGTAAAAGAATGTACATGCGCAAAAGGCGTAAACTTTGTGCTGTATTTGTATCAATTCGTGCGATATGAGCATGAAAAGTTTTACTTTAAAACGCATGGGACATCAGTATACTATGATTGTAAGAGATTTATGTCTTTTAAGCAGGATTGTCCATACAAAATTAGAATAGGAGCGTTTCATGCTATAAACGCTAGATTTTTCTCTCCGTGTGTCTACTCTGTAAAATAAATGACGTGATGGTACCCGATTTAAAAATGTACTTTCACTTTCACTAGCTGCTCAATTTTTGTTTAAATTATAACATTATTTGCGCGAAAATCTCTAATGTATGTAAATTGGATTGATTTTATGAAAAGTAAATTAATGGTTTTTTTTTATTTATTACCATTGAAGGAATCTGGCAAAGAATTTATTTTATTTTTAAACATAACTGCCTTACCAAAAAAACGAATTTTCTTTTCTTAAAATCAATCGAATTATAATTTTTTTAAATTTCGTTTTTTTTGTTAGAAAATTTATTCTTTTACCAAAAAAAAATTAATATTTTTTGTTTAATTTTAAAAGCGTGTAAAACTAATTTTTTTAAATTTATATATTATTTGCAAAATTAGAATTTTTCGGAAATATTTTTTAAATTTGGAAAACATTTACCAAGCGGTATTCTGTTTACTTTTCTTTTCTTATAATTAGATTTGATAACGGTATCTTTAATTTTACATGTAAGGAAACCACAAATTGTTCAAATTCTTCTGAAATATAGAACAGCGTCTTATCTTGTTTGTCACTGTCAGACTTGCACTTGTTGAAAATGGGATCACCGACTGTTGCAACTGGTGAGTGAATGTTTTTACGTTTTAAGATTAATTTTTTTTATGTTTCATTTTTATAATTTTTATTTTCCAAGTACTTGGACCAGTGAATATTTCGCAACTCGGAAGAACATTAACTCATGAACATTTGGCTATTGATTTTGGAAAATTCTATACCACTCCTCCTCAACATTTGAAGACATTTTTCAATAACGGAATTACAATTGAGAATGTTGGATTCATAAAACAATATCCGTAAGTTTTGATTACTTATTTATTTACTCCTATTTTTTTTCTTCTCCATTAACGATTCAATTTATTTTCAGGTATAGCAGTGTGACGAATTTGAAATTAAACAATGAAAATGAAGAGGCGATTTTACAAGATGTGAAACTTTTTAAAGAACATGGAGGTGGAACTATTGTGGATAATACTAATCATGGAATAAAACGTAATATTCCGCTTATGAAAAAAGTCAGTCGAGAGACAGGTGTTCATATAATTGCAGGAACTGGTAATATTATTCAAATAGATTTAAAAATTTTATGAATTACTAATCTCTTAGTATATGTTTAATTTCAATTTGTCAACAAATGAAATTTATTATTTTTTCTATCAATTCAAATACTTTTGATTAGTAATACAAAAACAATTTTTCTCCCTTTTTCAAGGTCATTATGTAGCTTTAACGCAAAATGAACAATCTTTGTTGAATTCAGAAGAACAAATAATGAATATTATGATAAAAGAGATGACAGAAGGTTGCGAGGAATCAATGGATGTGAAGACAGGATTTATTGGTGAAATTGGTAGCACTTGGCCTATTGAAGGTAAATAATGATGAATCATTATTATTAATTAATTTAAAAGAACGAGGAATTTTAGAAACAAGGTGATTTTTAGATTTTGAGAAGAAAACAATTCGAGCAACTGCTGCTGCACAACAGACACTTAAATGTCCTATTAGTTTTCATCCTGGAAGAAATGCTTTGGCACCTTTTGAAATAATGAGGATTTTTACAGAGGCTGGTGGTGATCCTAAAAAAGTTGTTATGTCTCATCTCGATCGTAAGTCATGTCTCTTGAATATAGATATTAATTATACAATAATTTATTAAATTCTTTTATTTTCATCCAAGGTACGTTGATTAAAAAGGAGGATCTTTTGGAATTTTCGAAAATCGGTTGCTATTGTCAGTTTGATCTCTTTGGTACCGAGTGCTCATACTATCAGTTAACACCAACAACAGATATGCTTTCGGATGCTCAACGATTGGATCAAATGAAGATTCTTCGCGACGATGGAAAATTGGAAAAATTACTAATGAGCCACGATATTCACACAAAGCATAGATTGGTTTGTTTCGTTTTCATTTAAAAATTATTCTATGAATTATTACAGCTCTCATTTGACAAAAAATACTAAAAATTTGAAAAAAATTGATTGTTTATATTACAGATACGTTATGGAGGACATGGATTTAGTCATATTATTAATAATGTGTTTCCAAAGATGTTAATTAAAGGATTCACCCAGAATGAAATCGACACTATTACCATAACAAATCCAAAAAATTGGCTTTGTTACTAATTTATTATTAATCCCTCTATTGAAATTAAATTGAAGTAATAAACAATTTTTTCTATATTTAAAAGAACATTCCTGAAAGTAAAATAATTCCATTCCTATAAGTTTCATTTCTATTTGAAAAAATAACACGTTATTTGCCTTCAGGATGGATATTATAATAATTTTTTCTATTCCCAGGTGAAATTCGAAACATCGACAACTGGATTATTAAATACTTCCTGGATTCTTCGGAAAGAGCCTTCAGATGTTGCAAGAGATTTCAGTGGAGAAATCGTCGACCTGGGATGCATATTATATAGAAATAGAGAAAATAAGAGGAGGAAGAAGATGAGGATCGGACACAAGGACAACAATATGCGAAAGCTCTCTCTTCTGGGGATGAAACGGAACTGAGGGAGTTAGCCCAGGATTTCTGGTATGTTCTATAACTATCTATATATATATTTGATAGGGGACAAATAGGGACACGCGTCCCCTTGCTTTTACGAGTGCGGGGCGTGGATGTCGGAAGCGGTATCAGGAGGGGTTGAATCGCGGGCGAAAGAGTAAAGGGGGATGAAGGTGGAGGCACAGGCGCGTAGCTCTCCGCACCAGATTATCTTTTTATTTCTACTTGCGTACTCGTTCGCTTGCTCGCTGGCTTTACTGTATAGAGCAGTCTCGCGATTCTATGCGCGTGTGTCAATAGCGAAGGGTAGTTCTTTTTCCCCTTGAAAAAAAACCCCTAAAGTAAAGAAAGTCGGGTAAAGGTCCTGGTGACGACTACTACGACGACGACATTCGAGCCAATGGCTTGTGCTCTAACTTAAGACGGAGGTCAACGAGCCGCGAGTGCTTTCCGGGAAAATCATCCCCCGGTTTGACGTGGCAATCCGAATTCGTTGAAAGCAACGAGAGCCGGGGGAAAAAAGTTTGCCCTCGAGGTTACGGGGCCAAAGATATAAAGTGGGTGTTGCCGAAGTGACTTGTCTCGTGGTACACACAATAATCGCTCTTTTTAAAGGAGAGAAAACATTTTTCCAAATCATGGATTTCGAGAGTCGATCCTCAATTATCTACTTCCCTCTTGATAATGATGATGATGACGATGACGATAATTTAGCTGGAATGCTTGACATCGCTCCAATCGTGTGTCGTGAGTTATTTTGAAGGCTAATACGTTATTCAATGTCATGAATGAATGAAGAATAGAATTTATTTATTGTTTTAATTTTTTTAATTTTAATCCATTGGAATCTTTTTTCTCTTATTTTTCAATTGAAAAACTAAATACCCACAATTTTAATATTATTTCGAAAAGTTATGAATGAGAATTATAAATTTCAATGCTTTTATTTCTCTAAATTCCACGCAATTTCCTTTTGAGAGACTAAAATATTTTTCAAAGCCACTAGAAAACTCACGAAGCTAATAATCTATTTTTAAAAAGAGAATCTTTTGCACATTTTACTGGAATTTTTTTTTCCAAGGACGTTTAACTTTAGTTTGCGTTATTAAAAAAAATCGATAATTAATTTTTATTATTTTGCAAAATAGGTTTATTAATTTATTACATAGAAAAAATTTAATTTATTTTTGTAACAATTTTTTTGGGGAAAAAATAATTTATTTTTGAAACAAAGAATAGAAACTGTGGAATATTTATTTTCTAAATGAAAAATATTTCTGCAGTAAAATTGAATTTAAAAAGTAGAAAATTAAGAGAAAGAGAGAGAAAATGGAAAATATTTTCTTTAATAGAATTTTTCATATATATTTTTTAATATGTTTAAGCAATAAAGAGATATATTTAGTGCAATGAAGAGAGAGTAGGTCAATGCGAGAAGCTAAGAAAAATAGAAGAAATAGGTATCAAGCGAGTGAACTTAGAAGCAGCTAAAACTGTTTTAAACTAAATGCCCCAGGCAAATTCATTGCTTACTGTCTTTTCTATACGTAAATTCTCCTATATGCAAGAATCCTACTAAATAATATAAAATTTCTACCTCAGTTGAAATGATTTTCCATCGTGAAAAAAGTGTCTCTTTCAATTTTCCTTTTCTTTATTTTTATTTTTGAAAATCATGAAAAATAAAATAGAAAATCTCTCTCTCTCTCTCTCTCTCTCTCTCATTCAATAATATTCTCAACTTGTGTAACGAGAAGCTTATTAATTTTTTTTTTTTAGCAATAAAGTGAAGTCGACTTTGATATTAATTGACTTTGAAAGAAATAAGATGTAACAAGAATATCGGCTTCTTCATTTTTCACTTTTTTGTATAAGCATGAATCATTGGAGTGTAAACTTTTCTCTAGTGGAAATAACGTTCATGTAGATATTTTTTTTTCTTGGCTTTTCCTCCACAAAGAATATGGATAAACATTGTGATAAAAAAAACCTTTTGTGTTGAATTTCAGTACTTCCTGTACTTCACTTTTAAATCGATATCTCCATTAAAATCACTTCCTAAACATTTTTCTCCTTTGAAAATAATAAAATTTAATTGTAAATTAAAGAGTACTCGGAAGAAACGAAGCTTTATTATAAGTAAATCAAAGAGCGAGAGGAAGAAAAAAATGTTGGTAGTACAATATAAATTAAAAGAAACCAAACAAAGAAAAAGTATTCCGAAGTGGAAGTAATAAGAGATGAAGTAAAAAAAAAGAAATGAAATATTCTTGGATGGAAATGAGAAAGGGTATAGAAACAAGAAAAAGAAGACATATTCCCAAGTGTGAAGTAAGAATGAAAGAAATATGAAAAGGAAAAAATATAAAGTGGAAATAAGAAAACGACATATAGAGATAGACAAAAATACAAATTGCCTTCAAAAACAGAAAATAAAAATTCGAAACGCAAATTATTCTGAAAAAAATAAAAGTACGTCTTTGATAGAGGAATTTCTAATCTTCAAGAAACTAATATATTGCAAATTAAAAGAAAAAAAATTTTTTTACACGTCACAGCATATCTAAATTCTAAAGGAACTTTTGTATTTCATGAGTGCATTTGACCTGTGACCCTGTACTGTTATTACGCTTCGGTAACAGTTTTTTATTCGAGGACTAAAAGTTTTTAAAGTGCCTCTGGCTCTCGTTTCAATGAAAATAGAGTTCCATGGGAGGATTAGTTAATTAAATCGGGGAAGGTCTGCGAGTTATAAAAATTTATTTAAAAAAAAAAGAAAAAACATCTATTTTAATGAGTCGAGAGTATTCCCAGTACCTAACTGAAGAAATAAAATTCATTCGCTTCAACTAAAAAGCGCCTTGACTTGCAAACCGAAAACAAATTATTAATACATGAAAAGTTAAATATTTAATATACAATTTCGAATGTAAAATGTACAAGTGCAAAAAGTTATTCGTTCATAAAAAATATTCTAAATTAGATTTAAAAAAAAGAAGTCCATTTTTTTTGCAAAGCTTAGAAGTAATTATTGAGATTAATGATAAATTTATTAAATTCCAAGCTTATGATTTTGAGAGAAAATTGGATGAATTCAGAAAAAATTAGGATTTAATTTGAGGATTTTTTTTCAAGTTTAATAGATGAAATCGTATTGAGTGTAAAATTTTTTCATGGCACATGATCAAGGCTTTAATAAATTTATGGAAAATTAATTTCTCGCACCAAAGAGCAACCTTTTGCGTTTGAGTGCTCTTAGTGGATTGATATTAACAAGGTTAAATAGACTCGAGTGAACTCTTGACTCACACATATATATACATAAAATACATATATGCAACAACTTTTCAATGGATATAATTTTCAAAACATTTTCTCCTGTGCCTTAGATATGGGGCAAAAGTTTTTGATTATTAAATGTCACTAACTTCCAACTGTCCTCTCTGTAACGTGAAACTCTATTGTGTCACGAAAATTTCATATACAATTACAAACTAGCTTCGTTTAATATTTAAAATTAGCTAAATTTGTCTTTTATGAACTAATTTAGAAATTAAAAATTACTTTTAAATGAATTAGAATAAATTAAATAAATTAAATAATGATAATTATTTTCTATGTCAACAGATAAGGTTATTGCACTGGATTTTATCGATTAATGCTTCGTCGGACCGAAAATGTATAGACAAGTGTATTATCACTATATGTGCGTACAAACGATAAATTCCAATTTTGCAAAGACAATAAAAATACCAGTTACTGGAATTGGATGCTTGTAAATATCAAAAAAAAATTTTCTTTTCTCTCTGGAGCAAAAAGCTTCAGATTCGAAATGATAATTTCCACGTCTCGGTCGATTATAATTATATTTAGGACAAATTGAATGAAATTTCAAACCAACATTTTAGGGAATTATCAGTGATGATTGAAAATGGAAAGTAACCCTTCATCAAAGGGATATATTGAAAAGGGGAATTTTTTTTTCAAATCGGAAATAGTGAATGCGTATAGAAGAAGGAAATTGAAAATTTCATATTGATTCATGTCTAAAATTTCGTGACTCTTTTGACCTGTGACCTGTGATCTCCACACCCACGATTCGAGTAGAAAGGCGCGTATTTGGTCAGACGTCTAGACGATCCTATCCATTGGAGCTCCCTTCGTCATATCCTGCTGACAAGAACCCTTTTCATATAATAACGAACCACCTTCTTCGTTACAATCTCCATGAATTCACCCCTAAAGTCTTGATTTTCAATTTTTTAACCATTCTCATTATCATCATCATCAAAAGAATTTCTTTGACTCCAAAGAGTTGAATTTTCTCCAAGTTTCAAAATTTGTTTTAAAATTGAAAACAATTTTGAAAAAATTATTATTATCAATAATAAAAATTTTCAAATTTGTCCATCCATTTTAAAATAAAGATTAAAGATAAGGGAATTAATATATTCAGGGACAAAAAAATTTTAAAGTAATGAAATGACAGTAAATGTGAAATAATCGATATGGGAAAAGAATATTAATGAGATGACCGTTGACCTTTAAAAGGGAAGCCTTTTTGGATATGCAAAGAAACATGTCGAGACGGTATTTCAAGGTGAAGATATACAATTTTTATGTTTTTTTAATATTTGATTTAACATAAGATTAAAACTATTATTTTCCACTAGTTCTCGATTATCTCGTATCACCTCATTAAGCATTATGCGGCTTCTAGTTACATTATCGTTCAAGCACCGATAACCAATATTTACTGACACTATACGTGCGAAGCTGGATACTTATCCCAGTGTTTCGTATTTATACAATATATAATAAAAAAAAGAGACTTTTACTGCATCGCAAAACGATTTTCATATCTAGTATACTCTGACAATAAGATAATCCACACTTCAATGAACGTAATATTAATATTACTTTCCATTCCATAAAAAACGATTTTAAGAAACTTTATCTTTTCTCTTTTTTCTCTATTTTGAAAATAAAATAGTAAAATTATTCAATATTTATTTTTAAATTAAGAAACAATAATTTCTAAATTTTGCGTAAGAAATAAAAAAAAATGTTTGAAGGAAAATCAATGTCTGAAGTCTGAAAATTCCTCAAGTTGCAAAAAAAAAATCAGAATCTTGCTGGAAATATTTCTAGACATTGAATTTCTTTTAATGTAGTGAATCAGTTTTTTTCTACATGTCAGCAACTAAAATGAGCAGAGACTCTTTAATTGAAGTGCACTTGAAGTAAAATATTGATGAGACCTTTATCGTGAAGTATCTAAGAAGTTATCTACTTAGCCCCGATTGTAAAAAACTCGATTGGGTTTAAAGATAATTTCTAGTGACTTGAAAAGTTCCTTTTTGTATCTTATTTCATTAATCTTATAAGTTATAAATGAAAATTTTTTTAATATTAATAAAAAAAAGAATAATAATTTTATTTTAATAATTGCAAATTATTTGCTTCATATATGAAAAGAATGGAATATTTTTTTCTATACGTCAAAAGTTATTTTATCTCTCAAATATCAAAAGTTAGATTTTTTTTATATATTCTTCTAGCGATAAAGTTCAATAAAGAATATCCGCAAGATTTTTTTTTTTCGTAAAGTTTCATGTAATGAAGATTTCCCGCACTCGTAAAATTCGAAACTGAGATAGTCCTTCATAAAAATTGTAACAATTTTCTCGATTTATGGTGTAGAAATTTCAACTTTTCCCATTTTACCATACAATAAAATCAAGAATATTGAAGAATAGGATATTTTTTTGTACTTTAATACTTATTTTTGAATATTTCTAACTATATATTCATTTTTAATAATTAAAAATTCAGTCGAGCCTTGACATAGATAAAAGATTTTTCTTTTTCTTTGGTAGATTTCATTAATTAAACATCATTCTTTTCAAAATTCCTTGATTCTTTTCTATTTACTGAACTAAATCAATGTTTGGATTTCGAAAATGGAGAAATAAAAATTGCCGAGTTAATTAAGAGAACTTTATAGAAAAATCAAATAAATTGCTGTTGGAAAAAGAAAATAAAATTGTCTTCTTTCTTTGGTTACAGTACTTATTATATTCGACTTTCGAAAAAATTTTGTTGCTTTTCATTAAATTTGACCTCGTTTCGTGTAGACAGTGAGGGATGAAGGACGGCAATATTTTTTTTTCAGTAAACTTCCCTAGGGTGTGATTTGTATTCTTATATATTTTTTTTTCTATCACAGCTGGATTGAGACATTTAGTTACCTCGAGGCTTTCAAACTCCCAATTTGTTATTTTCCGATACTTCGTACAATTTATTCCCAAAAAATTGATTTTCTATTAATTTAAATTAAAAAAAAAATTTTTATTTAACCTGAATAATAATTTTTTCCAATATTTTCAGTATCTCAGCTCTAAAGAAAAATTTTTGGACCAAGAGAGAAGAAAATTCCGAACAGGAGATAAAAAAAAAGGAAATTTCCTATAAGTGACGAAAAAGAAGAAAAATATTCTCAAGCGAAAATAGAGGTGAAATTTTCCTTAAATTGGAAGAAGAAAAATATTTCTGAACCGGAAAATAAGAAAATTTTTTCAAAATAAAAAAACAAGAAATAAATAGTTTTGCAAAGAACAAGAAAAAGTTTCCTCATATCGAATGATTTGCGTTGAGAAAAAACGACTTGAAAATTCTATTTGTCTCTCAATACTCAGGTGAAGAACTCCCAAGGACTTGACAATTGAAACAAGATTGAAATATTGATATCATCTGAATCGTTGCACTTGAAGGCATCATGGATACGAATATATAATATACAAATGGTGAGAAATTCTTTGAAGTGAAAAACTGTAACGTATATGTAGGACAACAAAGAAGAAGAAGAAGAAGAAAAATGTCGAAGGCGACAAAGTCGTATTGGCCTCAAGACCTAAATAAAAAAAAAAAAACTGTCTTCCCCTGAATCTCGGCTAGCAATATTGACGTGTTTTATCCCCAAACATAGAATTTAACAACTAACAATGTAAAGCTACAGGAGAGAAAGTGTTGAATTGTTCTTATACATTCTTGACGCAACTATAGTAGCTTGAAACACACGAGGGTACACCCTCTTTTCATATCTCAGAAGACACTCTAAAGTGTTGTAATCGTTTCTGCTCAACCTTGACAGTGAAAAGCCATTCTCTCTCCACTATACTTGAAAACTATGCCGAGAATTTCAAGCCCTTGCAAAAAAAAAACAACAACGAGAATTACAATTAATTAATTATTATTTTATAATTAATAAATATCAGAGAGCAAACAAGGAATGAACATTCGTGACACACATTTTTTAAAATGTCAAACGTGATTGTTAATTTTTAAAGGTAGAAAAAAATAGAGGAATATTTTATATATCGAATTTTCTTGTCAGTCGATTGAATAAGCTAATCCAATTTCCAGAAGATTTCTCAACATCAAGTGCACCCGCGAGCGAACGAGGAAATTATTGCTCGAGAATATCCTAATCTCTTTTCCTCTATCAAGTTTACTTTTTCCTTGGTGGCTCTGTCGTGATTTACGATTATCGTTCAATATGCTTTTACATTTGTTTTACGTTGGCAAAAACATTATTTTCGACATTGAAAAAAAAAATTAATTTAGCAAATTTTTTTTTATGGAAAATTATTGAAAAATGATTCAAATAAACATTGAAAATGATTAGGTATTAATCATTATTGATTATTTTATTGTTAGGTATAATAATTGCTAATTAATTCCTTTTTCTAATTCAGGGTATCTCGAGGGTTGAACCGATGTCTCACAATGGGAGAAGATGACGTTGGGAAGGGCAACTGTCATCATCCTGAAGATTTTTCCTGCGCGTAACATCGTCGTGGGTGAAGCGAATCTTCATACGATTCCAAGTTGAGGGTGGTGGGAAACGGATGAGAGCGGTTTCATCCGTCGCGAAGAGCGATGAGCGATCTTCAGGCCACCCTCGAGTTCTCTCTCGAGCTTTGCAAGTTTTACAATGTCGATCTCTTTCAGCGCGGGTAAGTACGAGCTAATTTTTATTTTAATTTTTCCTTTTTTTTCCTCTTTAAATCAAACAATTTTTTTCTTTTTTTTTTTTTGAAGAAAAGTTAATTTGCCTACTACTCCACACATTGCTAATGTAATTAACGACAAAGTAGCTTGGATACATTTTCTTATTGTAAAGAAAAATTTTCTGGAATATTTTTGTCTAATTTTTTTACTGTAGAAAAAAATTAGCTGCTAATTATTTTAATTTTGTAATTTTGTAATCAATTTCTAAGAAGATATATTTTAATTTAATTTAATTTTTTTTTGATTAATAACTACATGGTAGAAAAATTATAATAGTGAACTTGCCCTCACTGTTTCATTTCGAAACTCTGAATTGGGTAGTTAACAAACTATTCAAAGAAAGATCAAAGAAGTCTGAATCTGAATAATACAATCAGGATTAAAGTTTCTTTCAAAGTCATTTTGAAATTATATTCCTGTACTGAAAAAGGATTCTCATTAACTTCGTACTTTGATAATAATATTTAATATAAATAATCACAAAACTGCATATTTTTCAAAAAAAAAAAAAAAAAAAATCCAATTTGAATCTTGATAGAAAAAATTCTGAATAATTTTTTTAGATTGAAAATAAAATTTTTATATATAAATTTTTTATGTTACAGATATTATCAAATCAGAACTGCTCTCAGAGTTTCGCCGAAGCTACCCATCAAGGTTGAAGTTAATCAAATGCGAAATCGTAAGTAAAAACATAAATGGAGAAAGTTATTATAAAATATTATTGCGAAAATTCATTTTCAAGATCAAGGTCATCTCTTATTGAATATTTAAACAGTACATGCAATCTAGTTAATCAGGCTTTTAATTGATTATGAGCAAAGTTTGTCAACCGTCCTATATATATATTTCCACATTATATCGACAGTAGGTTTGTGAATATTTTATAAGAAAACATTGTATGCTCTCAGGAACACGATTATATATTCGGCTTTCAATCTTGGTACCACCGGTAACAATTTAGTACCTACAGTTTGTGTAATCTCGAACAATTAGATTTTCAAAAAAGGGTTTCATAATTTGAAAATATTTTCCCTTTTTTAATTTCCTTTCTAATATTTAAAATATTTTATATACAATAAAATATTAAATATTACTCATATTACATTATTAAGTATGAAATATTTTTGTGTACAATCAAAATTGTAATAATATTTTGAGAAAATTGTCAATTTTAAGAATTGAGACCAAGTTGTCACGTTTTTATCGATCGCAAGGATCGAAATGTATTGTATATCCTGAAATGAAAAGGAAATAAAAGAAAAATGTAATTTATTTTTCAGACTCGTTGGAAGCGCCGGGTACAAGCAAGCGTTTTCAGATTTTCTATCGAAACGAAGAGGTGACACTTGGCACGTCGGTCTTGTTTCGTGCGCACGTGCTCGTGCACAGTCACAAGATCGAGGAGGTTCTCTCTCGTACCCACTTTAATCTTGGAGTTGAGTTATGGTTCAGCGAACCAACTCAACCCGGAAATATGGCATGTGTATCATCGAGGTGAGTTTTTGATCCGCGAGCTGTTTTTCTTTCCTTTTTAATCATCAACATTCGCCTCGTGAAAATTAATCTTCACTTCAATTTTTCTTTTTCTTAATGAAGAATTTAGATGAATCTCCATTCAAATTGGAAATTCAAATAATTCCCAACGTCATTTTTATCTAAATTGTGAATTTAAATGATGTTCCAATTATTTTTTTTTTAAATGAATCTGTTATCTTTTTTTTATAAATTGAAAATTAATTCAACGCAGGAATTAAAAGCATAGAAATCAATTTGAATTTTATGATCAAGAAATAAAGGGATTTCCATAATCAGGAAAATTTCGATTATGTTTCAGAGCCCTTCAACTGAATTTCATTCCGACAAAGGGTCTGCACTATCATCTGCCGGTGTTGTTTGATTACTTTCATCTTGCCGCTGTATCAATCACGATTCACGCTTGTCTTGTGGCTCTTCATCAGCCATACATAAAGTCGGTATTACAACTTTCAAACATGCATCTTCAAAAGTTCGATCAGATTTCCTCATCAGAACTGTTTTGCAATATTTTTCCATTTTTGTTGCATGCTACAAACCTTTTGGATCATTCAGGAAAAGTATTCTTCATTACGTTCAAAGTTGGTGAGTTTTCTTTCGCATTGTTTATTCAGAAAAATTGTATTCTATTTTTTGGTTGTTAATCAAACCATTCTTTTTTAAAAGCGCTCCAAGAGGTGGAAAACCATGGGTCCAGGTTAAATCACCACCAAATACTGATAACAATCTATTTTTTGGAAATATAGTAAGATTATTTTTTTTTAATTGTTTTAGAATAATTTTCTTTGAGAAAAAAATTAAAAAGTTGATTTATTAGGAAACGACTACACGATGTGTTGGATCTGCGACGAGGATTCAGCACGCGAAATTAGTTCAGCAGGAGGTTACGAGATTGCTCTTAGCGGCTCGCGAATCTTTGCTCAATGATTTAGCTGATCTTGCGAGGCTTCTGCCCACGTGGCAGCAAAGAACATTGGAAGTTG
The DNA here is from genome assembly GCA_001855655.1 of Leptopilina clavipes. Taxonomy (NCBI): domain Eukaryota; kingdom Metazoa; phylum Arthropoda; class Insecta; order Hymenoptera; family Figitidae; genus Leptopilina; species Leptopilina clavipes. The sequence goes on along the minus strand of JUFY01029171.1, from coordinate 70,362 downwards.
CTCAGAACACACACAAAGAAATCACCAAGGTTTGAAATCAATAATAATAATTCTCAATTTTTGTACAATAGAATAAATGAATGAATTTTTTTCTTTAATAGAAAATCGATACTGAAGAGGCTGACATCGCACAGCTTTGCGCTCAAAATATCGTTCTTTGGCAACATTTTTTGGAAGCTTTCTCAGGCAGAGAGGCCATTCATCAACATTTGGCAAGAGTTCATCATCAATTAAGAGTAGGGTTTCTACAATTTCCGTTTGTTGAAAAATTTCTTTTCACTTTATTTATTCAACTTGACGATTTTTTTTGTGTGATAAATTGCAATTTATTATGTTCGTTCCCAGGTGAAGAGATTTGCGGAAGGTTTCTTCGTTTCGGAAAATCCTAGAACATCAGCTGCTGGTTGTTATGACGCTAACTATCAATCTTATCAAGCCGTGAGTGAGGCTGCGAGAAGATCACGTTATTTAGCAGCGTTACCACCTTTACCAGTGCATTGTCCCGAATTGGACGGAGATCTTCACACTCTGCCCTTAATCTTCGAAGATCAGTATGCCGATATGCAGCAAAGGCACAGAAACAGTGGTGAGTTTTTTTTCCAATAATCTTAATTGTCAATTTCTTCTGAAATTAAATTAACTGATTTTATTGTTGATTAGTTTCTGATATAGATGACTGTAGTTGTGGTATAAATCAAATGATGGATTCGCGAAACGTGAGTGTTTGGTCGCCGCGTAGTGAGGGTGGAGTGGACATTAATTCGATTCAGGCACGTTTTATGTTGACGCCCTCGGCACTTCCGGCGCGTCACAGTAAATCATTGGATCAATTAGGACCGGAAATAACGCCTCAACAACCGAGAACGTCGCCAAAAACACTTCCAAGATCGGCGTCAACGCAACTCTTTTCAAGACAGCGTGGAGTGAGAAATGTAACACCACCAACGACTGTTCCATCACGGGGACGATCGAAATCATCAATGTCCTCTGGTGCAACACTGATTCCACCATCACGACAACAGGCTTGTTCAGCACCAAATCCATCGTTAGGCTCAACTCCGATTGCCACTCTTCCACGCGCCAAATCCACTCAAATGTTAGTGCCAAATTCCTGTCAACAGGCGACATCAATCACTTCTCTTTTGGCAGCGATGTTCCCCGAAATTCCGTCTGGCGATCATTTTCCCGGTTATCGACCCTCAGCTAAATCGTACGAGCACAATCTCACCGTACCCACTTGCGTGGGAACTCTGGATTTAGCTCAGCTCACCAGCTGTCTCAACTCAAATGCAAAGACTGCCAACCTCATTGGCGATGGTAAGTGTGTCAAACTTTATTGAAATTAAATTAAACACCAAAATGTAAAATTGAATTTCAGTTTATTTATATCTCTTGGTTCATAAAAAGTACCGTTCTTTATCAAGGAATATTCAGAGGACTTATTTTACAGGCACACATTCTTTAGACACGAGGCGAATAAGATTGGAACCGAGAAGTCATCGACTCGCTTTACGAGCACCCACATCGAGTGATCAGATAATTTTTGGCCCGGTCAAAACGACCAATGGTAATAGTTTCTTGCCCGAGGCACAAGGTCTTTGTACAGCAACTCTCGATCGAGTTACGTATCGCGATCCAACTAAAAAGCACAGTCAACAAACGAACAAGTATCTTTCAAATACAATCGACAATCGACGTTATCACACTTTAGGTAAATCTTCCACTTCTCCAAGAAGCCGGGAATCTGACGAAATTACCAACGGAACAAATAATCATTCACTTTTTGTTGATAATTTTGACAAAAGATCGAGTGTAATCTATGGAAATACACTCGATTCATTGCCCTATCGAACAAATGGTATTAATGGAAAACTCAAGAAACCGAAAAGTACAGAACGACTCTTTGATGATGTCCGAAGGGAAGAAATCTCCAATCCCAGGTAATTAAAATTCAATAGGATTTATTAATTTAAATTGTGAAAGAAAAATGAAACCTTTTTTTTCTCTTCAGGAAAGAGAAAATGGAGAAAAATTGTAAAGGAGCGAAAAATGGAACTTTGGATCATGAAGAGAAAACGAGACGATTAGAGAAAAAAAGTATCGAAACACCGCAGGAGCATTTTTATGAGGTGATTGCGGCAAATTCGGAAGTGAAATCAGAACTTCGAGTGGAGACAAGAAGAAGAGGAGATAGACATGGCAGAAGACCTCATTCAGCGCCAACAATTGATGGTGACGAGAGGAAAAAGTGTAATCACAGAAATCGGAAACCAGCACCTCCACCACCTGGTTATCAGGATTCAACGATAGCACCCTTGCCTAAACGGTCAACGTCAGTTTTAACCACCAGCGTCTTGGAAGTTGAAAACAATAACAAAATCATTCTCAAAGTTGAGCCTATTAAATCTCCAGTGGATCAAATTGCTACCAATGGAACAACACCTACTGGTTCTTCTATCGCTGGTGAGAAATTTTCACACTCTCATATTTTTTTTTCCATTCAAAGGTTCTTTGAGTTTTCGAATTTGTGATTTTTTCCAAAACTTATAAATAAGGGACATTTTCAGATGCACCATTGCCAAATCTAAGAAGACTGAGGTGCGCCAGCGTTCCAGTAGCTCAGAATAAAATGATAGTGCCAAGAAGTGCAGTCTCATTGCCCTGTATGCCAATTCGCGACAGTAAAGACAGTCTGATCAGTAATAATCTTCCAATTATTGCGAATCCTCCAAGTCCACCGTCATCACGACCAAGTAGTCCCACGCCAAGTTCGAGTTCGAGTAATTTAACGTCCGAGTGCTCGGGATGGGTGAGCAGTGGCGATACATCAAGTTCCGAGCATCGACGTGGCAAAATATCGAGTGAACAACTTCGACAGAAACTCTCGAAAATTATTGCCAGAAAGGATAAGTCGCCAAAGGACACAATTGTTGAAAATTCATATGAAGAGGTGCGACTACCGCCGCCTAAAATGTTTCAGGACGAGCCACCGCCACCGGAGGAATTTCGCGATCCACCGCAACCAATTGACAATCCCTTATATCATGTCTATGAGACGGTGAAGAAAGCACGAAGTCCAAAGCAAAATAAAACGGCGCCCTGCAGTCCGCAGAGAAATAAAGACGGCTTCTATAGTACAAGAGATATTTGTCTTGATTGTTATCAAGAGGGTAAGGAATTGCTTCAGTCGACTCAGGATGATTTTATTAATTTCAAAAAATGCAAGGAGGAATTCAAGAGACAGATGAGCTTCTCGGGAAAAATTTATAGGTGAGAGAATAATTTTGATTTGTAAATACGCTTTTACTTCGTACTATTGCTTCTTTAGGTTTTACATTTCCGCTTGAAATGTGATATCACGTGTGCTTTTCTTCACCTTTATATTCCAATCGATAGATTTTAACGACAGTAAAATCGAATCTAATTTAGAAAATTGTCATTAAAGTTTACTGATTTCCGGAGTGCAAATATATACGCATTTTTTTTCACAATATCTCAAAGGCTTATTTTCCGCTCACCTGAATTTTGATGGATTGTGTTTTGGATTTTTCTTAAAATTTGTTTCACTTTTTCGTTTGTTTTATAATAATTTTTGAATCCTATTTTATAATTAAGTTTTATCAGTTCACAATCCTTTAGAGAACATATCGCTCCGCTGTTTCGTTTCCGTAAACGCGCGCATCGTCATCATCATCTAAGACCCATTGTGCCTCTTAGCGATTATCCCACACTGGCTTCGACGATGCCGTATTTCCACATCCCCGATGAATATCGACTGCTGTCACCCGAGGGACCACATCTCATTATTTGCGTTCATGGCCTCGATGGGAATGCAGCTGATCTTCGCCTAGTTAAGACATATCTGGAATTGGGACTTCCTGGAGCGCATCTCGACTTTCTCATGTCCGAAAGAAATGAGGTAAATGGAAAATAGAGAAACAGTTAATAATAATAATATTTATTAATTATTATTATTTGAAAATTTGTCCAATATTTGTGATTCTTTTTTAGGGGGATACTTTTTCGGACTTTGACACAATGACTGATCGTCTTGTGGGTGAGATTCTTCACCACATTGAGATTTCCGGTTTAAATCCAACGAAAGTAAGCTTCATTGGACATTCTTTAGGGACCATCATTATCCGAAGCGCTCTCACTCGTCCTCAGTTGAGACCACTTCTTTCTCGTTTGCATACTTTTCTCAGTCTCAGTGGACCTCACTTAGGAACCCTTTACAATACGAGCGGGCTCGTAAATGCAGGTTGGATATAAATCAATTTTCCAAAAAAAATATTCAATTTATTTAAACAACAGTTTCTAATTTTACAAATAAATAAAGTAAAAAATGCACTGTGTTGTAAAATATTCTGAGAAAATTGTTTAAAAATTTCTCTTTTTTTTAGGAATGTGGTTCATGCAGAAGTGGAAAAAATCGGGTTCTTTACTTCAATTGGCAATGAAGGATGCCTCGGATGTTAGGCGTTCATTTATGTTTCGTTTGAGTCAAAAGAGTAATTTGCAAAAATTCAAGCATGTACTACTTTGTGGAAGTGCTCAGGATCGTTATGTGCCACTTCATTCTGCTCGTATAGAACTTTGCAAGGCCGCTGTTCGAGATCCCACTGATCAGGGTAAGTTTCTCTCTTTTTTTTCAAGAAAAAGAATATCACTATGGATTTTTTTTATTCCCATTGAGAATGAAAATCATCCATGTGAATTGAGAGTTCTTGTTTTTCTAAAAAAAAAAGAACAATGAGAATGCTAAAATCGATTCAACACTCCTGACCTTTGATATTTTTCTGCATGAAACTAGGTTGAACCGTACTTTCAAAAGCAATCTTCATTCATAATATTTCACAACTAAAAATTACAGATGTATAAAAATAAGACAAAATTCTGTAATTAATAATTTCAATTGATAAATTATTTTCTACTTCTGTATTTTTTTTAGTTCTATACATGAATTTTGTTTGTATTATTTTTATTTGAAATTTTGTTCATTTCTATTTTTGGTAAAATAATGAATTGAAAATGCTTTTTTAGGAGCGGCCTATAGGGAAATGGTTCACAATATTCTTTATCCAATAATGTCAGCACCAGGAGTCAGTTTGGTGAGATATGACGTTCATCATGCTCTACCTCCAACGGCAAATGCCCTAATTGGCAGAGCTGCGCACATCGCCGTCCTCGATTCAGAACTTTTTATCGAGAAGTTCTTCCTCGTGGCGGGTCTCAAATATTTTAGATAAAAGAACGGAATATTTTAGCGTGAAGCTGAAAAAGAAAAGAAATTCTATAGAAGAAAACAAAAAAATTAACTAAAGGACATGAAAATTCCGTCGTCGACGCATGCCTTGGGTAATCGCGATAGTAAAATAGGTTTGTATTTCTTTTCCTGTTTTATTTTTTTGCCAAGGATCGTCCCACTGAGTAGACTAGGATAAATATTAGATTATGCCGTGTTCATTAAAAAAGCTTCTCTTTTTGTCGTACAAAAGAAAAAAAAACTAAAGAAATAAAAAATCGAATCGTCGATTCGACGAAATTTTTACAAGTTTTACAAAAAAATGCACACACACACAAAAAATTCATTATAAAGGAGTCTTTTTTTTCTCTCGTGAAAATTGAGAAGCATTTTAAAACCGGTTTTTCCTTTTTCAAAATTTTCTATTAATAGTAAACTAAAATTAATAATTTTCGTTTTCATTTAAATTAAATCTAAATCAAACTTACTCGAAATTAATTTAATTCTTAAAATTCAATATTTTTAGATTTAATTTTATTCCCCGAGTCATTTTTTTGTGTCACGAACTTTGACTCTTCCATCGAAAAATCGCAATCGAACTTTTAAGGACTGTTACTAAAAGGAGGCCTACCTCGTTTTAGCATTTCTAGAAGCGTTTCCAATGTTCGAAAAAAAAATGTTTCGGCAAGCGCACTAGAATTTTGTATAACGTGATTTATCTCTTACAATTTTTAAATTAGTACTAAGTTTTTTATTGAAAGTGAATGAGATTTCATTGGAATTTGAATGACTCCCATAAATAAATAAATACTTAGGTATATTTCTTTCTTTCTGTAGCGAAAGAAAGAAATCTAAATGGAAAAAGGTTATTTAGATAAATTTCTAAATTAAAATTACTAATTTCAATCAAATTTTAATAAATTTGTTTCAAATTAATTTTTAATAGAATTTTAATTTAAAATAGAAACTTTACGCACCTTCTTCTACATCTTCTCCGAAAACAATTCATTCACAAATTCAATCGCGACTAAAAATTATGTGGCCTAATCCTTGAGAGTTTCAAATTAATTCTTAAATTTCATCTCTCGTTACGAAGGGAAAAACGTTTTTAACTTTTTATATTCAATTAAAAGAGTCTTTTTGTTTTATCGAATAGTTAAAGAGTCAAGCTGGAACATGTATCAAAAAATAAAAATAAAAAATAATGAGGCGCATCAAAAATTTTTTAGAAATCTCGAGAAAGAAGAAAAGAATCGCACGAATTCGATCCATAGCATTAAAAATGACTGAATTTTAAATTGATTTTTAGGAATAAAATAACAATCATTAAGGAAAATTTTAGTGGTTTTAAATATATAGATTATATTTCCAAAAAAAAACATTCTCGCGATTCATTATTAAGAGTCGAAGAAAAACTCCTTTATCGACAAAGAAAATGTATAATAATAATTTAGTGTTTAAATTTTAAATTTTTACCATTTTTATGATATCGAACAAAATGATAATTACGAATAAAGAATTTTTTCTTCTACTCTTGTAAAAGGAGAAGTTGTAACTTACAATCGAATCCATTAATCGAAGTTTCGAAAAGAAAGTTACAATAATAATGTAGATTTTTTTAAACAATTAATAATAATTGGTATAAAAAATTAAAAAGTAAAAAAAATATGATTGTCGATCATATAATTAACAGAACAAAAATCGCCTTAAAAGGAAGAAAAAATGGATTCGGTTATAAATCATTAAAATAAATGTAAAAAATAAAATGTAGTAGGTTCGACTATAAACACAATTTAAATACAAGAATTGAATTTAATTGAATTTAAATATAAAATTATATAAAACTATCGAATTACCAAAAAGAAAAATTCAATAAAATCATATATATATCTTTCAATTTTCTTTCATTATATGTATAGGAATATTGTGATTTCAAATTTAAAGTCGAACCTTTAAAACAACCATTTTTTTTAGAGTGAAAGAGTTAGGATAGTTAAAAAAAACGTATGTCAATTGTTCTCCCTCAGATAAAATGTGCATGCGTGTGGTGTGTGCGACAAAATTATTACCAAGCAATGCAAGAGCGAAAAAAATTTTTAAAGGGAAGAAATTTTATGTTTTAAAAATTTTTTTGAAAATAATGTTCAAGAAAAGAGAAAAGAAGTGTAATGTGTGAAACAAAATGAACAATCGTATAAGTAATCGGTAACAAAATTAAGGAATAAACACAAACTCCCTCCAATAGTTTTTAGTAAATTGCAAATTAATAAATTAAATTTATTAATTACTAATTTAATTTAGTTAATACTCAATTAATCTTTAAGTTAAGTTAACTTAGTTTTTTAATAATTCACCATTCAATTTTATTCAGAAATTGTCTTCCAGGAGGAATTAAAAAAAATATAATGTCTTATTATTATTAAAATAAATGAAATCGATGAGAATGGATTTTTGAAAAAAAAATATATATCTGCGCACACATGCAAGTATGTATTATTAAGAGAAAAAAAGGCACATTTTCCATCTAATATAAAAACAGATCCGTGTGTTTGTTAAAAAATAAAACGACTTTAATACTTATGATTATTAAAATCTCAAAAATCTCGTCGTTTTTCCTACACATTTTTTGAAACGATCAAACATTTTCTAAGCATCGATTTAAAATGTTTATATTTCCAAACGATTATATTATATCACGATATATAAAATAACAATTTATATATAATTGTAATTCTATTCAATATCAATTTAAAATTTATATATAAATGAATTGTTTTTGAGTTTTTAAAAGAACTGATGACTATAACATGTAGATCTTTTTCTACATTTAACGAAAGAAAAGTACTTTTTCAAAAAAGATTTGCGATTATAAATAAAATTTTGTGTCTTCAACGAGATCGTTTCTAGGCAATTTTTTTTTAAATCCGCAACAAGGAATTCAAATATTGTGCACAAAGAATTTAAAAAAAAATAAGTAATAAGTATATTAACACACTACGTGATAATACGAAAGAAGATCAATTTAGATTCACTTCTAGTGTATCTCTATTTGCTTTCATTTATTTTTTTTTTCGAGAATGTGAATTAGGACAAAAATAATAATATATTAATAATCAAGGCATTTTTATTGCTGTCCTATTGTTTGCTCAATTATATTTATCGTTATTATAATTATAAATTATAAATCATTGAAGTCTAATTGTGAATTGACTTTGTACACTCGTCACTAAACAATTTAATGGTATATTATACCTAAGGCACAATTTTCTAGAAAAATTTATCAGAGTCACAACTGTTTGCTATAGGATTTCAGAAAGTTGATTGACAAAGTTAGTTTTTATATCGATTCTTTAGAAAAAAAAATAACAAGAATGTAAAAAATTATCGACAATTAGAAAAATTCAAAATCAAAAATTGAAATCCTAAATAAACTTCAATGCAAGTTTATATAAAAGTAAAATTAAATGATTTCTTTTATTCGGGGATAATTTGCATAGAATTATTGCAGTTTTGTGGCCCTGAGGCTCGATGTCATTACTTTGAATATAGAGATTAAGTAAAGGGTTGAAAAATTCGCAAAAATGATGAAAAAAAACATCTTGCATGTATAAAAAAACGGGGAGAATGAGAAAAGCTGTTTTTAAAAAATACAAACACCAAAAAATAAAAAAAAAGTAACAGTGTATACAATATACATACGATAATGAGTATAATTAAAGAATCTATATCTGCATATGTGAAATAGATGAATAAAAATTGTAATTATTATTATTACTAGCTAAAAGATTTTTATTTCCATAAAAATTGTCTTCTCTTTTTCCTTCAAAAAAAAAATAAATAAAAAAAATATTAATGATTATTTTAATTCAAACATAATTTATATGTATTAATCTACAGAAAATCAAAAAAGACAATCATTTCGAATTATATCATTTTATACAAAAAAAAATGATTAAAATTCTCCATAATTTTCCATTATTATTATTTTTAACATTATAATTTACATTTTATTCATAAATTTCATTTCTATATATAAAAAAAAATAAATAATACTTTTTAAAAAAGAATCCGTTACAGTAAACTGAGATAAAAAAGTAATTTAATAAAAAATAAAAAAAATTACAAAAAAATGTAATAAAAATTTCCTTAATTGTGGGAAAAATGGTTAAAAAAATTTAAAATAAAATCTCAAGGCTAAAGGTCAGTTTTCTTTTGTGTGGTATTAAAAAGTAGCTTTCGCTAATGAATAAAAATTGTTAACTTCCAGAAAACTTAAAAAAAAGGAGTAATATATAAAGTAAAATGTGGAAATTTGAAAACCTGTGTGGAAATTTTTTGTCAGAATTTTTCTGCCTTTAGAGAACATTAAAATTCAATTAGTGTTCTCTTGGTAAATCTTCACTATTCATGTCTCCATCTGGAAGAGGATGATTTATACCTTCTGCCATTCCATCTATTGGACCCAATTGACGATGTGGTTCTCCAATATTTCTTGTATTCAATGTCATTGAAGATCCCTCGCCACTTTGATTTGGTCTGTCTTGATTCTCCGATGATTTTTTCCCTGTTATTAATTTATTCTAATTTTTGTTTTACACGTAACAATAATAGTAATGCAAATTATAATAATATTAATAAAAATGAGAATAAGAATAAATAATACAAATAATAATATTAATAATAACGAGAATAAAAATAATATATTATTTTTAGATAAAACCAAAAATTCGTACCTTGATTATGGTTAAGAGCTTTACTCAAATACGAATATTCGCGAGCATTTTTCAAACCTGCGACGACACAAGCACCTAATGCACTTCTATTTAAATTCATCGCTGATGCTTCATACCATTCATTAACGTCAACATCGTAACATTCAACAAAGGCAATTGTCGTTGAACCTTAAATTAAAAATTTAATGAAAATTTAAATTAAAAATAATTCTTCCAAGATTTATAGAATCCGGTACCATTAAATCCACCAATAACGTAAATCATTTCGTCCAAAATAACAATCGCAAAATTACTTCGTGGACAAAACATTTCGGAAATTTCTTGCCAACCTTGATTATTGTTCGGTGTAAATCGTTCACCTGAAAAAAATAGAAAAAAAATTACTAAAAGGAAATGTAATAAAAAAAAAGAAAAAAAAATTACCAGAGCTAAGTCGGGAGTATCCATTGAAACCGCCAAGAGCGTATAAATTATCACGAAATGCCACTAAAGAAACACCGGATCGTGGAATATTCATTGAACAAATATAACTCCATTGATTTGTCTCAGTGTCGAAAACTTCAGCCGATTGGAGAACCTCATGACCATTAAAACCGCCGACAATGTAAATTTTTTTCCCAAGCGCTGCTGCACTGGCGTCAGAACGTTGACGATGCATCGATGGAATTATTTCCCATTGATTTTTCTCAGGATCATAACGTTCAGCTGAATTCATTCTAATCCGACCATTGTATCCACCCAATGCATAAATCTTCTTATCTAAAATAATAATTTTCCAGAAAGAAATTTTGCTTTTTACTAAAATCATTTTTTTTTTAATATATCCAAGAATAAAAAATTGTTATTCATTTTTTTTACCATGTGTACAAACACTGACGTAACATCTCGCATGATACATACAGGCCTTCTCCTTCCATTTTTTTGTCACTGGATTAAAACAACGAACAGTGTTAAAATGATTGTTACCATCGAATCCACCAATGACGTAAATTAAATTATTAAGGGTGCAAATTCCATGATAAGCTCTTGGTATTACGTCTGTGTTTACCGACAGAAACCATTTGTCGGCTCTGTAAAAAAAATTTATATTATTTTAAAAAATTTAAATAAATATTCAAGAATTAAAAAAATAAATTCATATTATAACTTCCCTGGTGTCATAAGTTTCGATAAAACTTGTTGGAGAACCTGCACTCCATCCACCAATAGCAAATAAAATTTCGTGAGGAATTCTAGGCCTTAGAAAAGGATTCTTCAAATTTGACTCTCCATTTGTCCTCGAGTCCTGGCCAGCAAGATAGGTGCTTATGGGATGTAAAATTCGTTTGTAATCCTACAAAGTAAACGAATTTATTAATTAATCACATAATAATAATTGAAATTGAAATTGATTGAAATTTATCCTAAAATAATTTTTTATTATTAAACTATAATAATTATTTCCCTAATTTTATTAGTTTTATTTATAAAAATTTTTATTTTTATAATTATTAAATTTTGTTTTTTCTTTTTAATTATTTTCATTTTTTTTCTCTTACTGATTTGATTTCAGATAAACAAAGAGGAAGAAACCTTGTCATTGTGGAATATTTTCCAACAAAGTACTTCTTCATTGAAGAATTTCGAACTCATAAAACCAAATCGAACACAATTGAGAAGTCTCGGTACGTATTTTTTTCTCTCATTAATTTTTATCTCGATCCAAGATTTAATTGTCTCAAATATCAATTCCTCGTAACGTACATTTAATTCATCATCCTGTAGTATTAATTCCAATTCATCGATTGAAATATCTTTCAATTCGTTACTTTCCTTGACAATTTGCTTGAAATTACAACGTATGAATTTACGTCCCTTTTCCTCCAAGTTTCGACAAAAATAATGACGAGCAAATTTAAAAATTCCTTTGTAAATTAAATTTTCAGTTATTAATTATTCTGCATTAAATTATATTTTATAAATAAATAAAATTACCTAGACAATTATCAGGTGTGAGTTGATCCAATAAAAATTGACAACATAATTGAACGATGCCAAGTACTTCAAATTGATCAGCAAAAGATAAAAGTTGTTCGACATTGTCAGATGTAATTTTACAGGAACCAGTGTAGGCGAAATCGAGAATTAATTCAAAAATAGTTGCCGGAATATTATCAATTGTCACTTCGGTAATATCAGCTTTTCCATTTTTTAAACTATTCGTAAAAAGTGCCTTGAAATATGGACTCACTGCTGATAAAATTGCCCGATGAACGTGAAAAATTTTATTCTCACCGCATTGAATCACTCCATCGCAAAGTTGTCTATTCGTCCTAAAATTAACAAACAAAAAAAATAAAAAAAAACATTAAAAAAAAGTAAGAAAGAAAATTTTTACGGAAAATTTTACACAATTTTTTAAAATTATAATAAAATTACCAATAGTAAATTAGAAAAATCACAAAAAGGAAATGAAAATAAAAAAAGCAAACCTGAGTTCGGACCAAACAGAGGGAAATTCAACATGTACGTAATTTGCTGGAAGACACATACATTTCTTCGTCTTGGATTGTTTTTTCTTATATTGTTTTAATTTTGTGGGAAAAATTATATCCCGTGACATTCGGCTTCGTGAATATTTTCTTGATTTCATTCTATTTACACCATTCATAATAAATTAATTTAAAAGGAGACTCGAGTTTAATGGCTCGAGCCACCTTTTTTTCCCCTACAATTTTGTTTTTAACCACTGATAAAAAATCACAGTATTAAATCCACTCTTACAGAAATGACATTTATTTCCAATCATGATAGATAAACAAACTGAGACATTTTAAAAATCGATCTTCAACTGATTTTCAGAAAAAAAAGAAAAAAAAATTTCTCCAATATCTGCAAAAAAAAAATAATCACGATTAATTAAATTATTTAAATTATAATTTTAATTATAATTATAATTTTAATTTTAAAAATTAAATAAGTTTTTTTAATTAAAAAATTAAAATTAATTTTCGATAAATTAACACAACAGGAAGGAGAGGAAATAATTAAGGAAAGTGATTAGGATCAGAAAATATGATTTTTTTTCAATATCGTTTTCTTTATTTTGTAGAAAACTGCGTGATAAGTACACCAATAATCTTGCAATGTCGAAATGTTGCCGATTCATCGGGGCACGAAGGGGTACTGTTCAGAACAATTAGTGTACATTATCGAATATACTTTTTTTTTCGTAAAAAGGTACACAACACCTTCTTATAATATGTTCGAACAGCCTCCGAGAGGCCCAAGATTTTATTTTCCTAGCAAGCCAGAGCAGTGAACAACGAACATTTTTCTATATGTGGTAAAATGGTACAAGTCTACTGTGTAAAAAAGTTTTTTTTTTAATTATTCTCGTTACGCCTCAATGCATCTGGAAATCGAACCAGAAATTCTTTAAAAAAAAAAGAAAAAAAACTGTAAATGTCAAGTTCAGTCGTATTAAAACATTTTTTTTTCTTTGGACGAAAAACAAATTGAATCGATTTTTCTAAATCGGTTTTAAATATAATATATATTTTTTTAAAAATCGATTTCCCTATATTTGAACTTGAAATTTCATGAGTTATTAAATTTCCGGTTCGTCAATAAATATTGCACACTTCTATAGAAAAAGAAAAAATGTTTGGCAAAAATTTAAAGATTGCCAAATTGAAATATTTTTTCCAAATGCAATTTTTGGCACGTCTTAACGAGCGCTCGTTTGAATTTTACGTAAATTTATTTTATTTATTTTTATTTTCTTCTTTTTTTTTTCGTCCAGATGAAACTTTAGTAGAAGCGACCTACTTTTTAAAAACGACACTGTCTCTAAACATCGATCGATTATTTGGAAAAAGTTTCTTCAAAATTTACTTTCTTTCGTTTGTACGCACAACGATAGTGAAAAAAACATTTGTAAGTTCGATGATGATGATATTACAATATAATGATGATCAGTCGACTCGAACGACATGACACGCTCTGTTTTTCACTTTTATACAAGATCAAATCACTCATTTTCAAAAATTCTATCCACAATAAAACAATATTATTATTATCAAATCCATCTCGTTAGATTCTTTATTTGATTTTTTTTGTTTGTCACTTTTATGGATTAATTTAATCGAAAGTAAAAACAATTTTTTTTTCTTTGTCAACTAACAAAAAATTACTTAATTAGTAATTAATTACGTAAATTATTATAGTTGATTTTAATCGATTAAATTAATTTCTTAAAATTGACAAGTTGAAATAGAAATAAAAGAATCTGTGTAAATTTTCGTCGTTATTAAATTATATGTACAAAAAAAATAATAATTAAGAGATGATTTCATCTTGCATCGTGATGTTTTAAAGGTCCTCGCATTTCATACATTATTTTTCCCCCCAATCCCTTCTTCGATCAGCAAAGCCATTTGCGCATCGAGGAAGAGTTTTTAAATACCTAAGAATTTTGATTCTCAAATTTACGGTACATCCATCAGTCTGCGGGTCTGTGCATTGATTTTCTTTATAGCTTTCTCACCATTTTTTTTTTCATATTTTTTTTCTTTTGGTTACTAGTAACAAAAATGGACGCTTCGTGGTTTTGAAAAAAATTTACGTTACCAAGAGTCACTCTTTCATTTTAAAGTATAAAATAGAAAAAAAATAAATAGACAAAAAAAAAAAATGAACGAGAGAAGAAATGGCAAATTTTTTTCATTTCTTTTTTTGCGAGTGACAATTTGTTCGATTATTTAAAAAAACCACGAGGGACTAGACACACCGATTTCTTATCAACAGTAGGATAAAATTACATCGTAAAAAGTTTCGACGCGCCTTCACCAGCGAAGAGACGCATTTGACATCGAAATTTTGGAACACGTTGTGAAATCACAATTGACTGGCAAATTTGTCGCCGAGCCGTTGTCACTAATAATTACAAATACGTCCTAAAACGCAAGAGAAAAAAAAATTAGCAATCGATCGCAATAGCTTTTTTTTAAAAGAAAAAAGAAAAAATTTTTCTTTTCATCAACCAGTCGTGCTTGGCAGAAATTTAAGGCTTCGCCGAGGCAGACCGGACGATGTCGAAACTCCCATTCTTCCAAAAACAATATCCCCCATTTCCGCTAATTTCCATCGGATCTAAATAATCTATAGTTTGAATATCGACCTTTGGTTTAATCGCCTATTCATATAATAAAAATCTCATTTGCTACCATTTGCTTTTTTAGACTAGACCAATTTCATCATCATCATTTTCTTTTTTTTTTATTTCCCCCTCGCAACTTCATCACTTAATATCTTCACATTTAATCTATAATTTAAATCAACTAACAATTTAAGTTCCTCGAATAAAAACACTCTTATGGAAAATAGTGACTACAATCTCCTAAAATCTATAAAAAAAAACTGAGAATCAACAATTATTTTATTTATCTGGCATACTTTTTTTTCTCTAACACGATCCACATGCCATTTTTTTTTCAAGAAAAAAACACATATTTTTTCCCAAATTTGAATTTCTATTTTTTCCATTGCCCTTAATGTTAAAATTTAAATATGAAATTAAAAAAAAATTTATCTACAAAAGGAGAAATAGATTTTAAAAAATAGACGGAAGAATAGGAAGTTCAACAGCTAAATAATCGATCGCCTTTTTAATACCGAGATCATGAGATTTGAGATTATTTGCCTCGCTTATCCGGCCTTCCGCAGGCAAAGCATTAGATTATGTTTTGTTTTTTTTTTTATAAAAGGAAGACCCGGTTCAAATGGCGGGCACAACGACCGAGGACGTTATTTTTCTATAATTGTAAAAAAAATTTTTTTTTTCGAAAAGAAAAAATTTTTTTAAAGAACATTTTTTAATCCACCCGTCCTCGAATGTCCCAAAAAATCTCAAAGATTCGAATATCAACAAATTATTTAAATATCGCGATATTCAATAATAATCATAATAATTCAAGTCCACTACGAATCTCGCCTACAAAGAACTTATTCTTACGTATATACTCCATTGATTTAATTTAAATTCAATCTAACAATAAAGATAGATAACATTTAAATTCAACCGAGGCTTGCACAGGACCCATTGGATTAAAACAGCTCTTCTCTTTCTCTCTCTCTCGTTCTCTCTCTTTCTCTCTCACACTCTCTCTTTTATTTTTTTAGTCTTCCTCCCTTTTTTTCACTAATTAATAAAAAATCACTTTTTTTCCTCCTTGTCATATCTTTTTTTTCTTTTTAAATATAATAATTAATCTTCATCACCTAATATTGCATGCGCGTGAACACATTTCGAAGATGGAAAATCGCTTTGTTTCTATGCGCTTAGCGGTTTTTTTTTTATTTTGCTTCATTTCTTTTTCTTATTATTAATATTTTTTTTGTTTTATTATTTTTATTTGTTTGCATTTTTTGTTTTCGTGTCGCTCGAACTGCGCAGCTTGATTAATTATAAAAAAAATTGTATTGTGTCATCTGTTAGAACTGCCCGGTGAATTTTTTTTTTATGTGAATGTTATAAAAGACAATTTTTTTGTGCTGCCTCGTGCAAAAAAAGAGTGGTGTGAAAAATTTAGTTTTTTATCTCAAAATTTCTTTTTTTTACTTATAAAATTTTTCTTTTTAATCAAAATTGCCTTGCCCGAGGTAGAACTCTAACTGTTTTTACAAAATGCCCGGATAATTTTTTCTCCTATCGTCATTTTTTTTTAATGATTACAATAATTGGTGACTTCTCGTGAGATATTTCAGTGTTCGTTCTGCTCCGACTGGCAACATCGAAATCATTTTTTTTTAAATATCAAATTCTTTCATATTTAATTAAAATTCAATTTTTGATTAATTTTGAACAATAAATATTGAATTTAGCTCAAAATGAATTATGGTTACATAAAAACCATTGAATTAAATTTTAATTAAATGAAAATTTACAATAAAATTCAATTTCAATTATTCATTCAATTGAACGCTAATTTATCTACTAAAACGAGATTAATTAATGCAATTAATCCAATTTCATTTGAAATTAATTTCTGTGAATATATTATTTTGCAAATAAAATCATAGAATATGAAGAAAATTTTTAGAGAAAAAAATTCTGATTTTAATGAGTGTCGAAGCAGATCTCGTCCTATTTCGTCAAAAAAACTGAGGCCTTATCTATTTGAATAATAATAATAATAATGATAATAATAATAATAATAATAAAAGTAGCATTATATCAGACATTACGCGGAGCGATCGAAGCACAGGGGATGCACGAGCTTTGACAAATTAGTGACCACAAATCACGATTCCTCGGCCACAATAAAGCATCACAAGTAAAAGAAAAAAAAAAAAAGAAAAATATCTTGAAGGGACATTCGCGCATTATCGAAAAACTAAATCGGTCTCGGTGATTGGTTATCGCAGTCGAATCAAACACTAAAACGTGAATGTCGAGCCAAGACCGAACGTTTGATAAGGCCGAGAAAACTCTTTTTGTCAAGTCTCTCTTGAAATACATCCAAGAAAAAAAATTCTTGAAGTAAAAAAAAATTAAAAATAAAATACTGAAAAAATTTTATACATATTTGTTTTTTTTTTTTTTTAAAGAAAGAATACTGCAATTTTTTGTTTGTTGTTGTTGCGTCTTGTTCGAGACAAAATAAATATTCACCCGATGATATTTTAACAGAGACTTTAAAATTTTTTGTAAGCTCGTGCATTCCCGAGAATTCCGAGCGACCCGACGACTCATGTGTATCGTATTTTGGATGTTTTTTTTTTCTTTTTACTTTAAATCGGTATGTAGCATATCATTTTAGTCGTTATAATTAATATTGATATTGAACTACCTAGCCTAATATTTACAATTTTCGCTCTTGGCACTACTGTTTTTTTTGCTCATTGACAAACATTCTTTCGCTCACTCCCCTCACAAAAAAAAAATTTCTTCATTTTCCTAGCAACATTCATTGTTTTTTTTTTCCTATCAACATTCAATTTTTCTATCCACATTAAATTTTTCATCGATAAGATTTTTCTTTTTTTAATTTATCGACATGAATTTTTTTATCGCCATGTATTTTTTCAGCGCTATTTCCCTTTTTTTCTATCGACATTCTTTTATTTTGCTTTCGCTGTGTCTTTCTATATATAATTTCATTTATATATGAAAAATCCCTTTCATTCAATTCTCACACACGAAACTGATTCTCACACCCGCAACCGATCAAATTCTTTCGCTCGCCGTTTTCTTCTTCTTCTTCTTTTATATATAAATATATGTATATATATTTATATATATTCATATTTATATATATTTATATTCATATATATTTATATATAATAATAATATAATTGCAATTTCGCAAAAATCTTTGCAATATTGCCAATAAATAATTTACTAAGTCTTTTTCGCAAAAGGACAAACTTCTACGATACTCGAGAATCGTCCGTTCGCCGAGGGGGTGGTTTTTCTTTTCTTCAAATTCTCCCACCTCCTTTTTTTTTAATAATCCTTTCATTTATCCTTAGCCACCAACTCTCACCCAGAGACTCCCACATCTGCCCTCCTCGATTTTTTTTTCGATCACAACTTCAAAGATTAAATTTTTTCTTTACTATGACTTTGGACTTATCTGAGATCTGGCTAGAAACTGGCCTTTAGGATTGCTTGATGAAACGTTTCCAGGATTAGGAAAAGTTTTATCCCATTTCATTGGGATACTTTTTCTGGAAAGATTTTTTTATTTTTCCCTAATGGTTTATTTGTTGGTGGGATGTATAATCCTGAGATTTGTTCCATCGTTGTGATCCTCGTTGGAGTCATACTTTTCTCCTCTCTCTCTCTCTCTCTCTCTTCTTTTCCTTTCGATTTTCTCTTTATTTCTCTGAGGCTGATCTGCATTAAACGTCAGAATCTTTTCACGGACAAATGACGCGAGCCACCGTGCGAGAAGTGTTTTTTTTTCTCTTGCGAGTCAGTCTTGAGGAATCGTCCGCACCTCGTGAACACGCGAAGGCACAACGACAACGACGACGCAATAGGCGACGACAACAACAACAACGAGGAAATGAAAATTCACCTCGCGTTGATTATCATTATTATTTGTTGTTGATGCTGATCGTCGTCGCCTTTGGCTAATCGACGTCCGGAAGCTCCCCGAGGGTAGCCAAACGGTCATCTCGAGGAAGTTTTTCATTATTCGTGAGAATCGAATAAACGCCATGGATCAGACGTGTTGCTGTTGATGTTGTTGATTTTCATCTGCCTCGCATGGCACAACCGTCAAACTCGACAGATTACTCAGATTGCTACTTGATTCGGAATAATTGGATAACGTTGGCCTCCTTTGCGCCGGCACAACAACAGCTGGCGTTGAATTCCCATGATTTGGAAATTTTCTGAATACCCTCAATAATGAACTGCCAGCACTGTGACAACGCACTATTCGATCTGGAGCGTCCAATAATGCTGATTGACTCCTGTAGGGCGGCGGACTCTCACTGTCAAACACCGTTCGATTTGGCGGCGGTCTCACGCACTTCTGATAGATCTCGCTTTCCTACAAAGAAAAAAAAACAATCTTTCAGTAAAAGTACATTTTCAACATTCCATCAAAAAAATATTAATAAATCAGTCAGAAAAAGCTTTACTCTTTTTTTTTCCTCTCATCCATATAAGCAAGGGGAAAAATAGGAAACGAAGGATTTTCCCCTTCTTGCCAAAGAAAAAAAATGTCTTCGAGGAAAAGATCTTAGAATATCCAATGCCACCCCATCTGCTCTGGCATTGGGTTACTGAAACTCTACCTTTAACCCTCTTCGTAAACCTAGGCTCCTGTCCAAAGATTCGAGGGTGAACACGATATTTTCTTCAGTAATTTTTTTCTCACAATTTCATAAAAAAAAAACTGGCAGTTTATTTAAAAATTCAAAAAAACTCTTAGCTATTTTTCAGAAATAAAAATAAAATTTGAAATACGAATGCCTTGATGTATATACCTGTTCGGGATCACGAAGATGAAGAGCCGTGTGGGCTCCATAGGGACGTTCCTCGCCATCCGGAAGTTGAAGCCGCGGCGGAAGATCCAAAGCCAAATCTTGTCGAACACTTCCGGCTCTTACAACACGATCCCTTGCGGCGGCAACCATTGCTTCCTGCATTCCGTCACCGCCTCCGCCACCCCCGCCCGTTGGACCACCCTCGAGACCTCCTCCAAGACCGCCGTGTCCTCCACTGCCGACCTCCATTCCTGGACTCACCGACAGCATCTGTTGAAAATAAACAACAATCAAAAAAATGCTCCTCATCAAAAAAATACTATTTCACAATTTCAATTCTCATTTTTTCTTTGCAAAAAATATAAGAACGAAAAGATTGTTTTTAAATTACTTTCGTTGACATAAATTTTTATTGCAAAATTTATTTTATTCTTTTTATTGAAAAATTATTTTAGTATTTTTATTGAAAGATTATTTTAGTATTTTATTTTTAAAAATTAAAAAAAAATATTTTTGTAAAAATGATAAATTCGACTCGTGAAATCTCGCTTTGATTTAAGTGTGCATGTATATGAATTCTTAAAGTAACAAAAGGGGACCGAATGTTGATATTTTCGGGTGTAGAAAGTAAAGGACGTTTCAAAGTAACGAAGCACGACGCTCATAAAAATGTCTGAGTCGCGTCTAGTCGTTTGCGAGGCCCGCCGGCAATAGACATAAAAATCAGCCGAGGGTTTCTTTCAAACGAGACAGTAACAAAATCCACCTCTCGTCGTTTCTTCTCTTTCTTCAAAACATTTTCGACCAATTCTTCTTCTTCTCCTTCTTCTTTCTCAAGGTCGAATTTATTCCTCCACAGGAAATCGTCACCCAATTTCAAATTCAATTCCTTTGAAAAATTCAACTACAGTTTGATTTAAACTAATTTCTTACTATTTTCGATAAAAAAAAAATTGCTTAGTATTTTTACTAACTAATCAAAAAACCTCTAGAATATTCTTTAGAGAATTTCTGTGTTTTCTCTCTTGTCTCTGGAAACGTACCACGTTTGTGAATTACGGGGTTATCAATAAAGGTCTTGTCTCCAATAAATGCGTCATTGAAAAAGTCATAAGTCGAATCATTACATAGTCTCAGTGAGAGACAAGAGCAACCTCCATATTAATCATTCAAATGTCTGCGTAAGCATGCAAATTAAGAATAACTTTACTTTTATCAAATCACGTGCCGACTGGATTTTTTTCTTTTTTAAAGTCGATTTTATTTTTCTACATTTTTTTTTCTTTGTGGCAAATTTTTTCTTTTCTGAATGTATATAGGTGCTTGTACGGAGACTTTTTGCAGAAAGCAATAAGATGTGATAAATATGCTGCGAGTATAATTAGTATTTTCAGACAATGCTCGTGAATATCATTGTAGATTATTAATCATATGACAGAATTGATAAATTACTTACATACATGTACAATATATACAGAAAGTGCATAAAGTAACCATTATTTCTTCAATTTTTATTTATCTCACTGACAATGTTTTACAATAATACTTCTTTTTATTCTACATTCTTTTTCTTGTCAAATTATTTTTTCTTATTATTTTATTTTGCACTTCTGAATGGAAATAATTGCACTTTAAAAATATGCGAAAATTTTGATAAATAATTATTTAAAAACAAAAATTATTGTAATTTAAAATTAAAAATTTTTTTATCAGTAGTGAATGTCTATATTAGTCAGACAACATTTTTAATTCTTACAAGTTTTCTATTAGTAGTAGAAGGAAGTTTTTGTAAGACAATTTTTTATCAGTAGTAAAAGTAAATTTTAGTCAGACAGTGTTTTTAATTATTGTAGTTTTTGTTTTAGTAGTAAAAGTAAATTTTAGTCAGACGATGGTTTTAATTATTGCAATTTTTGTTTCAGTAGTAAAAGTAAATTTTAGTCAGACGATGGTTTTAATTATTGCAATTTTTGTTTCAGTAGTAAAAGTAAATTTTAGTAAGCCAATGTTTTCAACTCTTGTATATTTTGTTTCAGTAGTAAAAGTCAGTTGTAGTCAGACAATTTTTTTTATTCTTTTAAATTGTGAATCAGTAGTAAAATTCAATATCTGTCAGACCTTTTCAATTCTTGTAAATTTTGTTTCAGTAGTGAAAGTCAGTTGTAGTCAGACAATTTTTTTATTCCCTTAAATTGTGAATCAGTAGTAAGTCAGTTTTACTCAGACAATATTTAGAATTCATGTTATTTTTATCAGTAGTAACAGTCAATTTCAGTCAGACAACCTTTTTAATCCTTGTAATTTTTATATAAGTAGAAAAATCAGTTATAGTCAGAAATGTTTTATCAGTAGTAAAAGTCAGTTTTAGTCAGACAATTTTCTTTATTCCTTTAAATTTTGTGTCAGTAGTAAAAGTAAGTTTTACTCAGGCAATATTTAGAATGCATGTTAATTTTTATCAGTAGTAATAATCAATTTTAGTCAGACAGTCCTTTTAATTCTTGTATTTTTTACAACAGTAGAAAAAGTCAGTTATAGTCAGCCAATTTTTTTTTATTAGTAGTGAAAGTAAGTTTTAGTCAGACAACCTTTGTAATTCCTGTAATTTTTTTTGTCAGTAGTAAAAACCAGTTATAATGAGACAATTTTTTTTGTCAGTAGTGAAAACTAGTTACAGTAATAAAATTTCTTTTCTGTCAGTAATAAAAACCAGTTGTACCCAGAAAATATTCCCTCGATTCTTCATAAAATGATAAATATAATAACATTGTCTTTTATACAAGCGTCTTCGGAAAAGATGAAGGGAAAAAGAAGTACAAAGGTTATGAGAAAGGAGACACACAGTGAGGTAGGTCTTTTGCACTGTGTGGCAGAGAGAATCAGTAATTGAGAAGGGGTCGAGAGCTTTGCACGTGGACAGTACAAGTCTCTCTTTCCTTACAAGCATTTATTACACAATGTTAGCATATAATGTATATATATATAACTGTACATACTCGACAATAAGATCTTTCTCTTTTCAGCTTCATGTACCTCCACACGAAGAGACATTAGAATCTTAGACCTCTTAAAGTAGGAAATATATGACATGTAATTTATGAAACTGCCGAGCAACATAGAATAATTACGCTAAAAAGGACAAGACACAAAGCCCGTGCAGAAATTCTCCGACCTGGCTCCAAACTGGTTGAAACCAGGTTCCATTCAGATTCCCCGCTAAAATAGAACTTTGTCCCTCTTTCAACCGCAACTTAATCTGGTCGATTTGTCCCATTTATACAAAAAGTGTTCAAAACAGTAAAAATTTTTTACAGAAATTTTTTAATTACAGAAAAATTTTTCTCAATTTGAAACATGGCTACTGTCTGGCAAAGGACATAAAGCTTTATGTCATAAAGCTTTAAGGTCAATGAAATATTTAATAAATGTCTGATTGAAAGTAAGTGAAATAAAAATAATTAATAATAAATGATGTTCTTGATATTATCGAATATTCGTACTAAAAGTTCTAGACAGTATATATAATAACAGTGATTTATAAATTGAACGGATATTTTTTAATGCCACTGAAAAAGCTCCATGTATGTTTTAGTGGTATATTTCATAATTTATAAAGATGAAAGTTCATATAAAAGGACTTAGGAGCGAATAAGTTGAAAGGCCAGTGCCCCCTTGGGAAAGTCGATATTTTTCCATCATCTTTGGTTTTGTGTGGCTCGAATGGTTTGTGTTCTTGGTACACTATAATGTACGTATACCTCGGGAAAAAAAAAGGATGATGTCACGCCATTTGTGTTGCACGTTTCATATATTATATATACATATATATATAAAATATATTTCTAGACTCGAGTTACTCTTCTCGATCAATACACCCGTACGTGCGAGTACAACCCCTCGCGTACTACTTTCCCTTTCAAACGATGGCCCTCGCCAGCAAACGGAGAACCCCTTTAAAGCTTTAACGCGCCGACATACTTGGATATGTATGCCTACTGCGTTTCACATATATATATGTATACAATTCCACTTGTGTACGCACTTACAGATTCAAGAATCCTGGAAAAAACAATCCTTTCAGTGCCACAGAACTGGAATTGTAAAAAAAAAATCCTTTCCACCTATTTAAAGCACATTTCGAGTCCAACTTTTATTTTTTCAACTTTTAAATTACTTTTCCTTATTCTTTTTTTGTTCAAAAACGCTTTTAAAGTGGAACACTTCGAGAGTTACAAATGCTCTCATTTCCAATAGAAATTTACCATTATTCTCTTAAACTATTATTCCACAAAACTGTAAGAAAATTTCCTCTAAAGAATAGTTTCATTTCTTTCTATTCTAAAAGTTCTTTCTAATATTCTTAAAATTAGAAACTATTCTTAAATTAAAAAAATTTTTCCCTAATTGGACCGCAACTTTTATCGCCAACATTCACCCAGGACTCAATTCCAAATGTCGAATTTAAATACTAAACGAATATTTTTGCAGGAATTTGAATTTAAACAAACAGTAAAATTCAAAATGTGACTCTGTGGCAAAGGAATAAATAATTTTCCTTATTATAAAAGGGAAAAAAATTTTAAGAAACATAAGTGTATTGAATTAGGAAAAAAATATAAAGTAACTTCATTTTCCTATATGAAATAGTAAAAGTTACCTTATATTTTTTTCTTAATTAGATAATTGAAAAAAATACTGACAATCAATAAAATCGATAAGATTAAAGAACGCTAATTAAACGTGAGAGGAACAAATATATTTCCCATATCAATTATTTATATTATTGAGAAAGAAATGAACGCAGAAAAACAAATGTATAATATATTGACAGGTGTATTTAGGTGAAACGAATCGAATTTTTTATTTTTAAGCGACAATTAATAAAGGAATATGCCTGTGAAAATGTCATTTAAATTGACCTTCGTCTAGACGTGAAGATTATAAACGACTTTGAGATATTTTATTAATAGACCAAAGTCAGACAACGTGACCGATAAGCAACTTTCGAATCTTAGACAAGATCTTAATTTGAGATTCTAAGTATAGACTTATGCAAGTTATCGAGATATATAGAATTATGATAATAATTTTATTTATTTTCTCCAGAGCAAACATAGACAGTGTGTACATATATTTGTATTCTTCTCTCCTAATATTTAACAAGATATCTTGAAATAAAAATTGTCACTATTTTATTATGATATAATTTTTTCCTGTGAGTTGCCTATTATCAAACGCTATTTACAAATATAGAGAGAAAAATTCATTTTATCTGATTACAATTTTTATTTGCAAATAATTCTGAAATTTTAATTTTCATTTAAATTTGATTTAATTTGATTTCGCGAGGAAAATATTTTTGTAAATTTAAGTCCGAAAAGAGGAAAATTCAGACAGGCTGGGTTGATTTTAATAGTATGCTAGACAGAGCCCGTTTTGGGCCAGTTTAGATCTAGTTAGATAATTTATATCGTAAAAGAGGCATTTGTTATACATTTGAATCAGGAAATCTTGGTCTATAAATTGATAAGAGAAGAAAAATTTCCACAATTTCACAATAATTGCCAAGCCCGAATTGAGCCAGGATTCTAATTTGGCTCAAAGTGGGCCGAAAGAAAACAATTTTTTATTGTCAATAGGAAATTTCTGCACGGGAATTTGGGACTAGCTTCGGAATTTGCAGGGCCAACTGGGTTTCTATATTAATAAGGGCCCTAAAATGGCTCTGTCTAGCGCCTTGACAATATTTACACTACGAAGTCGACCCTGTATAAAATTAATTTTTTCTCTATTTGACAAATTAATAAAAATGTTTTATTCATCCAAGATTAAAGTGACCTATCCTGGCCCCGTCTAGGACTTGGGAGGAAATGTATGCCCAAGGCTTTGGTTTGAAATTAGTTAAGACCATTTCAATTCCATGTGTCATTAAGAATGAATCAGTCGGTAAGTTTAAGTGAGTCCATATCACTTAAATGGGAGGCAATGGATTGGAATAATCAAGGTTCCTTTTAGTCAGAGTTCGTAGCGTGTATTTGAAATTACGCTTCTTCTGGGTGTATATAGAGACCATCATTGCGGTACCGTTGCAGTCTACATAAGTGCATTGCCCTCGAATCGATTACATCTAATACTCAGTCGGCAATATGATGGCCATACGATCTAGGAGGGGCAAAATTACAAAGAGAGAGAGAGAGAGAGAAAAAAAAGAAAAAAAAAGAAGTGTAATGATAACCAATTACACGAATCCACCAATGACACTTAATAACCCTTATTACGCCTATATATGTTGATTTATCAGTGCCGCTAAATTATATACCTTTTCGAACTAGAGGGTCAAATATGCAATTTTCCTTTAATTGAGACCCTTTCAATGTCTGAAAAAGAAAAAAAATATTTAACCATAAATTAGTTTATTCCGGCGATACTAAAATAAATACCAATCTGGCTCAAACAGGGCCTTGTCTAGCGCAGTGGAAAAATTACCCCAATTTGAAATCAGGCGCAAAACTGTTAATCTAGATTCTGACGAAACAATTACTTCTATCTAGGCCCCAACCTGGCGCTGGCTGTTTTTTCGAGAAAAAATGATCAATGATTAAAATTAATCAACTAAATCGAAAACGACGATAATGGGTAAATAAATCGAGTCATTAATGAAAGTGCGACGTGATGATACAGAGGAGGAAATAATAAAGAATTTGAGATACGAGCGAAAGATTGTAATATCCCGTTAAACAAAAGAAAAAAAAAACGTGCGCATAGCTTTCATGGGTTTTGATTTCACGGTCACTGCACAAGTCAATAATTTATTGAGGAAGAAGATGCACACATGAAGGTCGTTCCCCGTGTGCGCGCGCGAAAAAGGATGAGTTGTCGAAAGTTCAGCTATAATTTCTGCGCAGGTGTTCGCCGTTTTATGGTGGGCACAACGAAGGAAAACCTCCCGTTAACCATCCTCCTCGTAAACCGCTTTATACGAGCGCTTTCGCGGTTTCTGTCAAGATCGTCGCTATGTGGTATGTATATATGTGTGTGTGTGTGTGTAGAACTATTATTCGCTCACGAGCAAAAAAAAAGAAGAAAAAAAAAAGAAAGTTGAAAGCTTTCACTGAATGCCATATCATAAAACAGAAAAGAAACGATAATAAAGACACATTGTACGGACAAATATACAAATGAATCATTTAAATTTGTCATTTATGTTTGACTTAGAAATATAGTAAATTAAGATGAAAAAAAAATTGCTCCAGAGTAAATTTTTTTTAACAGTATTTAGTAAATGTTAATTTCAGTCAGACAAATATTTTATTCTTAAAAAATTTTATTAGTAGTAAAAGTAAATTTTAGTCAGACGATGTTTTTACCAGTAGTAACAGTTCGTTTCAGTGAGACAACTTTTTTAATTCTTGAAATATTTCTTTCAGTAGTAAAAGTAAATTTTAGTCAGCCAATGTTTTTACCAGTAGTAAAAGTCCGTCTAGGTATGACAACTTTTTTAATTTTTAAAATTTTTCTTTCAGTAGTAAAAGTCAGTTATAGTTAGCCAATTTTTTATTAGTAGTGAAAGTAAGTTTTAGTCAGACAACCTTTGTAATTCTTGTAATTTTTTGTCAGTAGTAAAAACCAGTTGTAATGAGACAATTTTTTTGTCAGTAGTAAAAGTAAAGTTTAGTCAGACAATGTTTATAATTGTTATAATTTTTATATCAGTAGAAAAAGTAAGTTACAGTCAGACATTTTTTATACTAGTAGTAAAAGACAGTTGACATCAGACAATATTTATAGTTCGTGTCAAATTTTATCAGTAGTACAAGGAAATTTCAGTCAGACGACCTTTTTTTTGTAACTTGGTTTCAGTAGTAAAAGTCAATTTTAGTCAGACAATCTGTTATCAATAGTAAAAGTCAGTTTTAGTCAGTCAATATTTTATCAGTAGTAAAAATCAGTTTTAGTCCGACAATTTTTACAGTTCACGGAATTTTCATATCAGTAGAAAAAGCCAATTATAGTCAGACAATTTTTTTTATTAAGACAAAGTCAGTTTTAGTCAGTCAATATTTTATCAGTAGTAAAAATCAGTTTTAGTCCGACAATTTTTACAGTTCACGGAATTTTCATATCAGTAGAAAAAGCCAATTATAGTCAGACAATTTTTTTTATTAAGACAAAGTCAGTTTTAGTTACTAAATTTTTTATCAGTAGTAAAATTCAATTTCAGTCAGACATTTTAAATTCTGTCAAATTTTTTCAGTAGTAAAGGACAAGTTTGGTCAGACAATTTTGTATCAGCTTAATAGTAAAAGTCAGTTGTAGTCATTCAATTTTTATATCAGTAGAAAAAGACAATTATAGTCAGACAATTTTTTTTATTAGTATTGAAAGTCAGTTTTAATTTAATTTTTTATCAGTAGTAAAATACAATTTCAGTCAGACCTTTTTAATTCTGGCAAATTTTTTCAGTAGTAAAAGCCAATTTTAGTCGGACAATTTCTATTTATTTTTTGTAATTTTTGCAAAAGTAGTAAGAGTCAGTTTTAGTCAGACAATGTAAATATATAATGAATATGGGTAAAGAAGAATGTAGACGAAATAAATGTTAATGCAAATTTAGTAAGTGGGTGAAAGTGATGACAAAAGTCTTCATTTAGCGCAAGTTCATCTCCAGTTGTTATAGACATTTGTGTTCCCTTAAAGCATTTTGAGGAGGCCATTAATTTAACATCCAAAGCAGTTAAAACCACATGCTCTCTCTCTTTCTCCATCCATATGTACATAGTGCCTAGGTATCGCTAATATGACAAGGTTTTGTGATAATAGGCAGTGTATATGTAATTAAAGCCTCAATTAGCACTATATCAAACTGAATTCGGTGTCCACAAATGATCCACTGTGGCACCTCTCGTTACCACACACACACACATACATGATTCAATGATTTCAGTCAATCGACCCTCCCCCCATTTGACACTCCCATTCAATTGTGTGAAACAGCCTCCTTCATAGGACAGAGTGATAAAATTGCATCCATACATTTAATAATATTCCATCATGATTTAAACTTATTAAGGAGTTTGTATCACACAACGATCATATAATATATCGCTTTACAGGGGTCGATCCGGGAATTATAATCTAATAGTTTCAAATTCAATCAGAATTTCATTCATTCATTCATTTGAAAAAATTTTCAAATTTTCCACAAATTTTACCTGAGAGGTAAATATTTCCAACCACCTAATATTTAGCCATCAATTGTCTTGAAAATTTGCAAATGTTTCAACCAGAAACCAAAAATTAAATTCCTAATATTTTTCAAATGGAAATTTTGTATTTTTACAACACAGTTTCAAAATTTCTTTTTTCAAAAAAATGCAATTTTCAGAGGGAAAAAATTAATTCAATTACTGCAGAGGGACAAGAATTGTTATCAAACATTGACGTTCTTGAAAGAGAGACATTTCAATCGAACAAATTCCAGATTCATATATACAAAGCAACACTATTAAGATAATAGATAAATTGTAAATCGGTCAGAAACGAATGATAAAATTAAAGTTTGAAAGCACCGACAAAATTTACAAACGTAGGAAATTATTCAAAACATTTTCGATATATTTTTCTTCTCCTTCAACATAAATTATATTTATTCTTCACTTAAATTATGTTTTTACATAATTCTAAACCGAAAATATTCTAAACCGAAAATTCATATGAATATAATTCACAAAATTCAAAAGTTGCATTTCAGATATGAAAAAAAATTCTCATCAATCATATTTTCAAAAAAAAAAAAAAAAAAAAAAAATGTTTCTCTAATCTAATCCCACGTCTAGTGGAATATAGATTCATATACGTGATATCGAAAATGTGGCCTTGTAAAAAAAAAAAAGAAATGAAAAATGATCGACGCAGATGTCCGGCAGAAACCACGATAAGAATGGTAGATTGTTTCGCTCTCTTTATCGTTACGCATGCACCCGGATCGTGCATGGACTGACGACAATTTATTGCTATAACAATTGCACGTTGCTTTAAAACTGTAAAATAATAATGATAATAATGATAACAATAATAATAATAATAAAATAATAATAAAAATATCTGCTAACAGAATTACAAATTTTTTTTCTTTGAAGAATTTTTTTATATAATTAAAAAATTTACATTCCTTGTTCACCGATTCTAAAAATAATTTTCATTGCAGGAAAATATTGTTTTTATATTATTATTATTATTATCATCAAATTCATCAAATTTGCCAATTTCACTAGATGAGAACAGTTAACTGTCGAAACATGTAGTCTAAAAATAATAAATTTCTTTTGACATTAACACCTATTTCCGTTATTAAAGCCTCGTAAAAAATTATTCAACAAATTTTCTTATATTCATAATTAAAACTGTAAATGAATTATATTGAAAAATTTCAATTTTATATCCTTTTGTACATTTGTACCACAGGACAGTTTGTTCAGTTTAAAATTAAATAAATAAATATTTTTTATTTAATATGAATAATTTATTATTATATATAAGTAATATTGCAATGATAAATTTGATATTTATGTATAAGACACAAAAGCGATGCGTGTACATTGTACTATTCTTTGTACGAAGTCCATTGCGAGATTTCCGATGTCTGGTGCATTAACGCTTTGTGTCTCGTGCAAGTATAATCGCAACCGTTTTGCCGCAATGAAACACGCACATATGTGCTCATGCATGCGCCCTATACAGTACACTCTGCCTATTAAGTTCATACATGCTTTATATGTCTGGCGTTGAAATAATTGCGCAAGCAACTTCGAATGTTAAATGCTTCAGGTGACCTTACGATATAGTTTCAACGCTCAATAATTTTTTTTTCACATTCAAAGAAACAAAAAAAAAACAATAAATTCCCACATTTGCCATTTCAAAAAAGAAAATTAATAAACAATTTCCATAAATATTTATGCAAACATAAAAAATTATTTTTATTATTTTTTTTATAATTAATAATTCAGTCACAACCTGATTTGGCACTGAAAGAAACATTCATTTGATTCAAATAATGGATTACTTGACTATTATCAAATAAATATTTACTTGATCCAAATAATTTTTATTTAAATAAAATAAACTATAATTGAATCCATAATTTCTGTATTTGAATAAAAAATCATTCGATTTAAATAAAAATTATTTGTTCCAAGTAAGTGTTTATTTAATAATAGTCAACTAATCTATTATTTGAATCAAATAAAATTTTTCCAGTGCAGAAACCAGAGTAAAATACTAAAATTACCGTATAAATGTCAAATTATGAAAAAATAATTGAAAAGCTATTTATATTCGCAAAACGATAAAATAGAAATACTCGCGAAGATTTATTTGCTCATTGTACAAATATAATTTAACATTTGAATAAGTAATAATTTTTTTTCTTCAAATATTTTTGTAAAGATATTTTCACGATTCGAAATGTATGTAATGTCACGAATACAAAATAGCTTTGAAAATCGATACAAGCATGCATATATATAATTTTTTTTTTCTTTCGTAATTTCCAGCAGACGCTTCCCGTTTACCAAGAGATAACGCTAACGAGAACCAGATAATGACACTATGTACCCGAGAGTCTAAATAGTTAATTACAATAAGTCCCTTAACATTTGCCTCCTAATAGCATTTAACTCGTGATTCTGATAAGTTTTCTTTGCCAATTAAGATTCAAAAGATCCTATTTTCGATTATATAAGCATTTGAGTCTACCATGTTCTCATTTCCTCGAGAGAGGTGCACATTTTGAATCTAAATAAATTTCCAATTAATCTCTGCATTTAAATCGCTGATAAAAGGAAAAAATATTTAATTAAAAGAAAACTAATTAATACGGAACAAAGTATTATTTTTTATCCCTTGTGCTCATTACAATCATAATACTGATTTTATAATTTTCTAAATTATTCAATAATTTCAAAAAAACAATGAAATCCTTTTTTTCCCCTTTTTTTAAATAAACGTCAAAAGCAATTTATTCAGACAAACAAAAATTTAAGAACAAATTTAATTTAATATAATGTAATTTAAATTTTCCATTTAATTTAAACTTTTCAGTTTAATTTAAACTTTTCAATTAAATTTAAACTTTTCAATTAAATTTAAATTTTTTAATTTAATTTCCAATTTATTTAAAATTTGGAAGAAAATATTTCCCTTACGATAAAATACAGGGAAAAAAATCAAAGCTTATAATTATCAATTATCGCATATATAACAAATTGCAATCAAAATCTATTGTTCGTTAATGATTGTGTATACACGTCCTTTTGACTATAACTAACTTTGAATTCATGTTGAATTGTGTCAAGTGTATAATTTTACGTAATGCGTTTTTAATACGCTCAAGTGATTCAATTCATATATATATATACATATACATATATATACATATATACGTCTGCCGAGAAAATGACGTTAAATTTTTATCTTCATTTCCGTTAATTGCAAAACATCGTTTTGAAAATAAGTCCGCAGACATATCAAAAACAAAAAACACTTTCATCAAGAAATGAATATAACACCTTATTTCAATTTAAAACAAGAAAAAAAATTTAAAAAAAAAGAAATTTTGATCTTTTATTTTCAAAAAATCAATTATTGGAATTTTAATATAATAAATTAGATTCAAAATAATTAATCCGTTTAAAAAACAAAATGAAAAAAAGAGATTTAAAAAAAAATGAGACAAATTGCACAAATGCTGATAATTAATCAGAATTACAATCGCGTGAGACGTATTATGTGGAGAAAAATTTGTTGCATTTCCGTAAAGATCGTGTATATAATAAAAGTTTGCGTGAAGTATTAAGTTGAAAATCGCGTGTACAATGTTCAATGATATCAAAACGTGTCAGTTCGAAGATACGCGCATTTTTTCCTTTAAATTACAATGAAAATGTCAAAAATACCACGGTCTCTTGAGACATAATAATATATGCAAAACAACAAGTCTGTTAACCCATTCCCCCTCGCAACCTCTTTCGCATCTCTTTTCCTCCCACAAGTACACATGCATTATATATATAAAATACATGTACGACAAACTGCAAATAGAGCGACCTCGTTCGTATATATATTGAGCGAGCTTCAACAGTTTCGCGTATATATTTCTACTTGAAAAATCGTGTGGTGGAAAAATAAAGTCCCAAAAGTGGGGCCCAAGTGGATAAATTCTTGCGACTTTTAACGAAAAAGGGATATAAATTTTTCCACACGGGAAAGTGCAAACAGCGACATTATATATTAACTTTTATAATGACATGTATCTGATGTCGAGATCAGATACAAATTTTCTGTCTGAAGAAAATTCTCGACTTTGAGACGCCTTGAATTTTAAGCGAATTACGAAATTGGGCAAAGAAAGTTAGTTTGCATTTGAAATTACGCTCACTCTACATATATATAGAGTGAGCCAGAAGTTTAATTAATTTCAGTTTTCGTTCTTTCACCGATAAAGAATGTGCATTTCTACTACATAAGTATACACTGAAAAAAATTTATTTCAATCAAATAATGAATTACTTGTCTATTATCAAATAAATATTTAATGAAATAATTTTTCCTTGAGCCAATTAAATGCTATTTTATTCAAACAGAAATTATCGATTCTGTTTTATTTGATTTAAATAAAAATTATTTGGTTCAAGTAAATATTTATAGTATAGTCAATTAATTCATTATATTTGAATTTGTTTTTTTGGTGTATACTTTTTATATTCTGAAAAATAAAAATTAATTTGCAAAATGACAGATTTTCCACTTGACATTTAAGTTAATTACTTACGTAACTTTCAAGAGCAATCATCAATAGATAATACTATAATACTATAATTACAAATATAAATTTTTTTTTAAAAGAAGTTTCTACTTTGGAAATTTCGCAATAATGACGCGTTTCAATTTATATAAAGATACATACAACATTTGTATCAATGCAGCAAATCTATGATTCTGGTATTTGATTTCTTAAAGTGCAATTCAATGACTCTTGAGAGTTGACATTAAGAGTGAGAGAGAGAGAGAGAAAAAAGGAAAAAAAATACCGAATGGTATCGATTGAGGCGAGACAGGCTACCGACCGACCCAGACGAGAAAACTGCAGTGAAAGCCTGCATCGCATTCTGGGCCAGACGGAAGAAGTAGACACTGGTAACGGCCTCTTTTTCTATTTTATATTTCTTTCTTTTTCTATCTTTTAACCGCGATCGACCACTATACCAATTCTAAACTTTTTATATATATGTATATCTTGCTCATTTTAAAACGGCTTTTATAACGACCTTAATCGATTTAAAACGCACAGGTATGACTCACTGCAACTTCCTTTTTCACATATATATATAGGTAATTATCTACTTGTTTAGAAAAAATCATTCATTCGAGTGGAAAATTGACATGGCTGGCAAATTAATACTAGGTCAATATTGGCCCAAGACTGCGAATATAAAAACCAATCTTGAATTTAAATATTGAACCTAAATTTAGGTTCAATATTTAAATATTGATTTCGAATTTAAATATTGAACCTAAATTTCGGTTCAATATTTAAATATTGATCTCGAATTTAAATATTGAACCTAAATTTAGGTTCAATATTTAAATATTTAACTCGAATTTAAATATTAAACCTAAATTTAGGTTCAATATTTAAATTCGAGATTTAATCAAGAAAGTATTTTTCAATCAAGAAAATATTTTTCAGCCAAGAATAAAATTCTCCTTTGTTAATAATAGTTATTTAATTATTAATAGTACATTAATAATTATATTATTAATTATTATTATATTATTATCATCAATAATTATTAATAGTACGTTAATAATTATAATATTATAAATAGTATTATTTTCCATACTTGACTAAAACAAAACAAAATTTAATCTCGACGAGTGTATTTCATCTCGTTTGCGAGCGATTTTCCATGCCATCTAGGCGGATATTTACAGAGTTATACTGGCGCGAAATTCAAATTCAATGAAACCAGAAACTAGATAAAGATAATTTCTTAGCAAATTGGTCCAAATTTAAATTCAAGTTTATTTCTGGTTTCTAAATTCCGAACCTTATGGTAAATAAATTCAATATTAAATGAAATTGAATATTTCCATAACAGCAAAATATTTAAATCCTGACAATAATATATTTTTAAATAATAATGAGACCTAAATAAATAATAAAAAAAAACAGCGAGTATTTATTATCTGAAACATGTTCCATTTCTCGCATATCGCACGTTTCACTCGGTCAATTACTAAATACGCGACAAATACCATAAACAGGTGGAAGAAGAAGAAAAAAAAACTGTAAAAAATGTGAACGGTGCGGGAGAAATATTGGAAATTGTGAGTGTTTCTATTTTTAAACGATTGCAGTGGAAAATTTTCTCAATGAGGTGTTGGTCGCAGCTGACGTAGAGGTAGCTATCTCTCTTTTCCAACCCTCTCGTCTCGCCCCCTTCTAATGAAGTCTGACTGGGTACACACCATTCCAAAAACCAGAAGGGTGATTAACGAGGGTTTCCTACAAACCAATATATATACATATCGGTTTGTCAGAATATAAGTTAATTAATCATTAGAATAAAAATAAAAATTAATTAACGGAACTAGTTTTTCCAAAAATTAGAGTTTCATTTTCCATAATAGAAAATATAATTTAACAAGTAAACTTTTTTTCAAATTTTGAAAGAAAGAAAGTACACGCACAATTATATTGTCAGCTTTTTATATATTTTTGGGATAACGAAAAATTGGACTTTGGAGTCTTAGTTAATTTCCCAATCTCGATGACACTTGACTTCCAAATTAATTTCACGAATCACGTATACGTATAAATAAAAAGAATTGTAAAAAAACATTTCCCTTTATGTTAAATCGAGTTTCAAGTCATACAATTTTTTTTTAATTGTGTATTTATAAAAGGAATTACGGCAGTCACGTTTCGTGAAATGCTTAGATTGAAGAAAAATTTGATATCGTTCAAGATAAACTTGTTTAAAGTTTCTATACCCTTGGTCTGATTATATATATATGGTTATTTCTAAATCTTGTCAGTCAATATTCTTTAAATGAAAAATCATTACTGCACTGAAAAAAATTTAATTGATTCAAATAACCGATTACTTGTCTATTACCAAATAAATATTTACCTGTATCAAATAAACAACAAAAATCAACAATCAAAAATCAATAAAAATTTGATTCAAATACAGAAATTATTATGTCGCTTACAGTTTATGATTTAAATAAAATTTATTTGATTCAAGTAAAAATTTATTTGAATAATAGACAAGTAATCGGTTATTGGAATCAAATAAATTTTTTTTCAGTGTGGAATATTGTCGTTAAAAAACTAATTAAAGCATTTAGGCAGCTATCCGAATTGGATTTTTAAAAATATTTTATTTCTTGGTCTTTTAATTCTAGTGTAAAACTTATAAATACGACTAAAGAGAAAATAAATCTCGCATCCTTTTGGAGTCGAAGGAGTTAAAAATCAACTCCTCTACGTTAACTCAGTGAGAAATTGATAAAAGTTTTTTATTAACTTTTTCTCTTCTACTGATGAAAATAACAAGTACTGGATTAACTCACTTTCGGAGTTGATTTTTAAACTCACTTTCAACTCCGGTTGTCATAAATCCTTAATTTCTCGTTAGATATTGTAAATCCAGGGATAATGTAAAATTCCCATCATTTGCAAATGAGCACAAGGGAGTTAATATTTAATTCTTTTTCACTTTTGGAGTAAACTTTACAACTCGAAAAATTTACTTCCAACTTCGAATGCCATTAACTCCTTAAATTTTTTACACTTAGAAATAAACATTTTTTGATGAAATTATAGACAAGACGAGTACGAATTAAAAAAATGAAATGTCATTTATACAAGTGTAGAAAAAAATGATTGAAAATGAAAAAAAAGTGGATTTGGAAAGAGGACATACCACGAGGGCCATGTCGGGCGGTTTGGAGCCCTGAACGTGGAGGATTCTTGCACCCAGTTCGAGTAGCTTTCTCCTCAGCCTTTTAACAGAGACGCCGAGCGTCTGCATGCAGCGACGCCGCAGCTTCATTTGAACGACGCCGCCAGGTTGACGATGAACTGGAAACCACTGACCGTCAGCTGTCAAGCTGGCATCACACTTTCGACTCTCCTGCTCCAAACTCTTTTCACCGTCTTCCTCTCTCTCTCTCTCTCTCTCTCTTTTCTTGTCTATCGTTCCTCTCTTTTTCCCTCTTCACAATTCTTTTATCTCTTGTGCGGGGTTCTCCACTTTCTTCGCTTGCACTGTGATATCCAAGAAGCACCAGCGAGTCGTTACTCTCGTCGCTGGGACGATGACCAACTTGGTCCCCGCAGGAAATCACGGAAAGAAAGATTTTACCAAAGTGATAATTCACCTTTTCTTCACTATTTTTTATTTACTGGAATGTTTCGATATATATATTTATATATATAAAGAGAGAGTCAATTACTATGAGGAATGCAACTGCGAGGTACAAATTGGAATTGACGATTCTATTTATAGACAATTAATAAACTATACTAAAAATAATATATATTTATTACAATTGTTGGGTTCAGGGAGGGTATAATATTTCTCTCTCTCTTTCTCTCTCTCTCTCTGGAGTCACATGGAATGAGGCTAGTTTGGTCAGTTTCTTCTCAAGTTTCTCTCTTGTTTATTGGATTATCCGACCGGCCTGAATCCGCCACCTTGAGGGGGATATAGCTCGTTTCTTGCGAAAGGCAAGAGTCTCTTCGGAAGAGAGAGGCCAAGTACACCCGCGCACAAAATCACGTAATTTGCTTCAAAACAAAAATTAAACTAATCCCTTTTTTTTTTCTTCTTCCTTTGATAAAATTTCCAGATTGTCATTCAAGTTCCGTTTTTATATAATGTTTATATTTAAAAAATATTCTTGTATATAATTCTTCTCCTTCTTCTTCTATTTCTTAGTTTCCTTTGTCGAGATTCTCTTCTCTCTTTAAATATCTCTGACCAAAACACAGTTAAAAACTCGGAATGTCAAAATAAAATTCTCCCCGCGATTATCGTGTGGGTGTCTGACTCGCGCATCAGACGTGTTTGAAGTCTAGCGGCAGACTGAATTCGTCTGGTCGCTGTCAGACTGCAGCACCATCGTCCTCCCGCTATTCCCCACCATCAGGACTGTCTTGAAATCCCCTCTACATGGCGAGACACCCCCACCAAAAAGTGAGCGCAACGCTGGCACACGAACAAGCTGCGTGAGTGAGATTGGTCACGCATGCATGCGCATATGCGGTTGCACGAGTGAGATCGTGGAAGGGGTGAGCCAGAAAGTAGAAAAAGAGAGAGAGAGAGAGAGAGAGAGAGAGAGAGAGAGAGAAAAAGCTTTCGAGCCAGCCGGTTCTGCCGGTGTGTGACGTGACGCGACGCAAAAATCCTCGAGTAGTGGTTGACGATGATACCGACCAACACGACAGACATACATTTCATTATATACACACAATATATAGAATAATAAAATATGCACATTGAAATTCATCAAGAAACAATCATTTGACTCGTAACGGTAAATATTTATATCGAATCAAAAAATAACATTGCAATTATTATTCCTGTCAATTATTCAAATCACAGTAGAAAATATTCGTTGTCTAAAGTAAAAAACAAACTTAAAGTTTATGATGGTCACAGACGTTAAAGCACCAAAGTTCTTCTCCTCAGGTCTGATCGTACGTTCGATCCCCCTTAGGGTTCAAAATTTTTTTTGTCCGCTTCCCGATAAACAACTTTTATTTGATTTGAATAAAAATTATTCGGTTCAAGTAAATATTTATTTAATAATAGTCAATTCATTCATTATATTTGAATCAAATAATTTTTTTTTCAGTGTTGCTTTGAATTTGAATTAGTAGATGAATATTTAATTCAGATTTGGAGAGTCAAATATACGAAAAATATATAAAAGATACAATTAGTTTTTGGACGCAGCCAAAGTAATGCATCCTGAGTAGTAACGGTCCGTCTGTGTCAGACATGGAACTGTCTCTCCTGTATGATTTCGGGACGTTACTACTTTTGCATCACTATCGCACATAAAAATACGATTATGATTTTTCACCTTTTTTTAAATTCCAATTAATTTCAAAGTTTAAACAAACTCGACTCTTTGGTTTTCATCATTAATAGTGAACATTTTTTTCCAAAGGAATTTTAATTAACAAATTTTTTTTTTAGTCGAATTTTTTTAAATGTTCCAACAAACCGAAAATAATCAAATTTGCAAAAAGAATGATATCAATAATTGAAATACAAAAAGATAAAAAATACATATCGACAAGAAATATAAAAAATACATATCGACAAGAAATATAAAAAATACATATCGACAAGAAATATAAAAAATACATATCGACAAGAAATATAAAAAATATTAATTATTTGTAATATTTTATTTTAATATTAAGGATAAATAAAAAAAGGACAAAATTGTTTCGTAGTTGTAAAAAATTGCAATTTCTCTTCGCGAAGCTATATTATATCGATTTACGAAGAGGCCGAGAGGCCAGACGCAAAAAAGCAATTTTCTTTAAAACTCTGGTCACAAGGGGGGCGTCTCTCTCTCTCTCTCGCAAGCAAGGTGCGTTTTTACGCATGTATTTACGCATTCACTCGTCAAATAATTCTCGTCGTTGGGTCTCCCAGCCGGTTCCATTAATTCGAGGAGCCTGCACTCCACCCTGACGAGGGTGAAATTACCCTTGAAATTATAACAGGTTGATATCAGCTTCCCATCGACTACTGGACGCCCCTTTCAATCGACTCTCGCACAACTTGCGACACTTGTTCAACATTAAAAATTCAATGACAAAAAATCCAGACACTTTTTTTTTCAATTTATCATCAAACCCGCAAATATTATAACTAATAAAAAAAAAGATAACAATAAAAGCTGGTAATTTTTTTCAAGTAAAAAAAATTACCTTAAACTGAATAAAATTTTCCGCAATAATACTTATCAACAAATCATAAATTTCATATATTATTATGTTTCTTTTTTTCCTAGAAACATTAAACTAACAAATTACATAAGTCTTTTGCGCTCATCAAGGACAATGTGTACATAACGAATATGAAAAATTTACGATGAGAAAATACAATGCGAGGAAAAAATTGCCAACTTTAAATAAAAACAAAACACTCAGACAATTTGCAGACAAAGCTGACGTAATCGACATTTTACTATTAATATACCGAGTCATTCTTCCTTCACCTATATAATAATTAACGACACCTGTGTTTTTTTTTTTTTTGATCGAAAAATGATTAAAATTAATTTTCCTCTTCCTTCGATGAGTGGCGACAAAAAGCTGAATCATAATCAATAAATGAGAGGAGTAGTGTCGCGGCTTTTTCAAATGGGAACACGCTGTGTTAATCGAGATGATTAATATATAATCCACTACTCGCAACGAAAAGATATCAACATTTCTCGTGCGGCAATGTCGAGGACTAATTACGCACAGGTCTCATCGTGAATTAGTGCGGGAGGGAAAGGACTTTTTCTCTTTCAGACAGAAGGAAGACAGCGTTCTCCACGACAAACTCAGGATGAAATATATAAACATGTGTATATATGTATATAAGGAACGAATGCTATATGCGCGAATGTACCGGTAAAGTTACTTTAAACCAATACAACGTTACGGCCAGACATTCGCTACTCCCACTACCTTGTCTGGTCTCGTCGTGCAACTACTCCCCCCTCTCCTCTCTGCCCCGCCACCTGAACCCATAAACGCCCGCGCTTCTTCGTTGGACTCATATACATATATATATGTATATATACAGACGCAAACTCCTCACATAGACTGTCCAATACTGAGGAATCAACCTCTCACAGACACGCCTCCACTTGCGCAACGCCGCCACTTCGAGGCGCGTCTTAAGCAGCCTCCACGTTGACCTTCCCTCGTGGCCAAGGTCGTGTCTCGAAGTCGAATAGCTGTACCTGTTATCGTCCGTTTTGACGGACTGTTTCGACGACTCGACCACGCGCTCTCGTCACCAAAACGCCAATGTTTCTTTTGTCCCTTACATTCACATTCAAATATATTTTGCACCGCGCGCTCTCTCACACAAATTCAACCGACAGTTCGCAGGATAAAAGGAAAATCTTTCTGTGATTACCAATAATTACACAGATCTTACTTTAAGAGACTTACACCCAGAGAAAAGTTTTATTTGAATCAAGTATAATTTATTTGAGTTGAATAAAAGTATATTTGTCTCAGAGCCTACTAAATTATTTATTTAGTTTTAAACCAAAAATTTTATTTGCCAGAAATAAAAATTGTTTGACAGAAATAAAAATTTTGTTTGAATAAATTTTTATTTGACCCAAATAAAATTTACTTGGAACAAATAAATAGTTTGGTAGGTTCTGATATATATCTTTTTAATATATCTTTTTTCTAGGTTGAGAAATTTCTGAGTTGAGACTTATCAAATTTCTGACAAATATATAAATTTGCCGATTAAGTGAACCAAAATTTTGTAATTTTTTTTCTTTTTAAAACAAAATTCCAAATGAAAGTGTCGTTTAAATGTTTCTTTATAAGCCGATTAAGGCCATCAGACGAGAAAAATATAACCGCATATATATATAGAAAAAAGGGAATTCCGGCAAATCAAAACTTGAGTGTTTATTTTCGATAAGCCAAATATGCAAAAGATATGAAAGAGTTAAATATATAACAGAGAGTCTGAAAGGAACAAACAAAAGTCGTCTCTTTTAAAAATTTGGAGAAAGAGTTTCAAAGTATCTTCCTTTCCCTGAAATGTGAGGTGTGGGCAATTATTTTACACTTATAATTTTGCACAAAACAAAAAACAAAACAAAAAATTCAGATGAGTCACGAAGACAAACACCATTTTCTACAATGTTGTGGTTCGCAAAACTTCTTTTCCATACAATTATAATATGCTTCTGAATAAATTAGGCTGCCATGATATTTGCATCATCATAATATGAAGTTTTAAAAATTTGCATAAAGTTTGCATGCTTTAATCTGACTTATGGTGAGTGAAGTGTGCTATTAACAACGTATAATTCATCACGTTTCAATGTTGAGAACTTTTTAAATTCAAATAAAAAAAAAAAGGAAAAAATTCTTTAGCAATTTTACACGGAATATTGATGAGCAATATTAACACACCCAATTTTTTTTTACTTGACAAAAAAAACAAAGTACATTTTCAAAACGTCACACTACGTCTCTTTTAAGGAGGCGATGTTTTAAAGAAACAGAATATAAATGTAGAAATGCTCCTTAAAAAGTTCTATACTAAATCAAAGAGAAATATTAAAAATCAATATGGATCAAGAAATCATTTAATTCAAAATTTTTCACCAAAGTATCCCTATGAGGAAGCAAAAAGTGTAAACAAAATTTGAATAAGTAATTTAAAAAAAAGAATTTTATCAGTGTGGCCATAAAACTTTTCAACTTTTTTGTGCTAAAAACAATTTTTCAAATTCAAGTTTGAATATACTTTTTGTGTAATAATAATGGGAACGATTTTCTGAGAGGAGATATAAGGGCCAATTAGACAGTGTATAGGTTTTTAGCAGGTGCAAATGTCATGCTAAC
Source organism: Leptopilina clavipes (assembly GCA_001855655.1). Classification (NCBI taxonomy): domain Eukaryota; kingdom Metazoa; phylum Arthropoda; class Insecta; order Hymenoptera; family Figitidae; genus Leptopilina; species Leptopilina clavipes. The sequence continues at coordinate 27,707 of JUFY01029171.1, read as the reverse complement.
AAAATAATTTCGTTGGGCAATATTTTTTATTTGTTCCAACGAAAATTTAGTTGATGCAAACATAGATAGAAAAAGGGAAAAATAAATTAAAGAATGATCAATGTATATAAATATATAGATAATTGAATAACACAGTACAGAAATTGATCCACAGATCCAACGATCATGAAATAATAAAAATAAAACAAAGATCAACATTCATATTTCATTGATATTGATCAATGATCTATGAAATAATTAATGAAATATACAAGAATATTGATATTTGATTAATCTATAATAAAATCATCGAAATATAAATAGACCATTGAAATATATAGATCTTATGATCAATTAAATATAGAACTTTATATTCCATTTATATATAGATCATTCAACAATAATTGAATAATTCCAATGATCTATATGAAGTAATCAATGAAAGCAAATGAACATCGATATTTCATCGATCTATATAAATTCAATGGTTTTGAAATAATTAAATATGAATCTTAAGATCCAATGATCTATGAAACAGATGAATATCGGTGATATTTTCTCAATCTATATTGATCTAGTTATCTATGATATATAATCAATGAAAAAATGGACCAATATACATATTTCATTCTAATATAGATCATTGAACTATTGATATTGATTCAATTGTTCATTGAATTAAGGGAACATTTAAATAATAAAATAGTCAAGAAACTATATAGACGAACATCAACATTCTACTGGATCTTTAAGTCTTTCTCTGAATGATCTATGAATTAATCAATAAAACATAGATCATTATCGATATTTGATCCGATGATCTATAAAATAATCAATATCGATATTTGACTCAATGATTTATAAAATAATCAATAAAACATAGATCAATACCGATATTTGACTCAATGATCTATGAAATAATCAATAAAACAAGAATCAATATTGAAATTTACTCAATGATCTGTGAAATAATCAATAAAATACAGATCAACATCGATATTTGACTCAATGATTTATAAAATAATCAATAAAACATGGATCAATACCGATATTTGATTCAATGATCTATGAATTAATCAATAAAACACAGATCAATACCGATATTTGACTCAATGATTTATAAAATAATAAAACATAGATCAATACCGATATTTGATTCAATGATCTATGAATTAATCAATAAAACATAGATCAATACCGATATTTGACTCAATGATCTATGAAATAATCAATAAAACAAGAATCAATATTGAAATTTACTCAATGATCTGTGAAATAATCAATAAAACATAGATCAATATCGATATTTGACTCAATGATTCATGAAATAATCATTGAAATGAATAATCAATAAAATAATCATTAAAACAAGACTGAGACATTACTGGATTGAATATAAATCTCGATATAAGAAATTCAACTTTGTAAATGAAATCAAATAGAAATTGGACATTAAAAAAGGGGGTGTTAACGAAGACAAAAAATTGACAAAAAATAAACAGCGACAAAATTTTGCACACAATAAAATGGAACATATATTTTTTGAACACGATTTTCATGAGGATGAGGGCAATTATGATCAACGATATAGGTAAGCATTTGGAGTTGAAGTGAAAAGTGGGATGTGTATGGTGGTTGGTTTTGACACGTTTGAAAAGTCCTTTCGTGAGTGTGAATGCGGCTTAATACTGAAGAGTACGGCCGCCACCACCACCACCACAGCCGCGTACAAAGCTGCAGTGTGCGGGTTCGTCTAGACAGGAGGTTGTGGTGGCCGCGAACGGAATGGAGAAGGGGGAAAAGAGCATATAGCATTCAAGACAAGGGGAATGGAGAGAGAGAGAGAGAGAGAGAGAGAGAGAGAGAGAGAGAGAGAAGCGGAGAATCATGATAGTGAGAGGTATAGTGACGATGGGGAGGCAGGTTGTGGAGAAGAGTGGGGGGTATGATAACTGGCTATCATATCTCAGGGCCGTCGCTGAGTCCCGTCTTCACCTCCCCACAGACCCCTTGTGTGTGTGCAACTGCACCCCAGTTCCCCTTCGTCCCCCTGCCACTAAGAGTTGAAACTGCACCGAGTCGCACCAGACGTTGGCGGAGCGTGATAATTCTTTCTTCTTCTGCCTTTTCTTATGTCTTTAGCTTTAACCCTTCCTTCCTTCTTCTTCTTCTTTTTTTCTTACTTCTTTTCTTAACTCTTCTTCTGATTCTTATGCTTTCTCTTCTTCCGATTTTTCTTACTTTTATCTTTTTTTTTTTTTAAATTCTTACGCTTTTTATTATTCGGGTTTTGTGCATTGGTTTTGCTTTCTTTCTTTCTTTTTTTCCTTTTTTGATCCTTTGCTTGAGTTTCTTATATGGGTAGTGGTTATTCTTGTTTCTTATTTTTATATTCTTGACCGTTTTGGATTTGGTGCCCCTCCTTTATTTTCGGTGGTTATCTCGGGAATTTTTCTTTCTTATCGAGAGAGAGAGAGAAAGAACTAAAATGACTATCCTCCCTCGCCCTACTCCCCTTGAAAATAGCTGCAATATCAGTGCCATTTTTCGAATGTTTTTAGGATGAGAAGAAGTTGATAACGACCAAAAAAATTACTAAACATTTTTCTAAATTTGGCAATTTTCTATACAATCAATTTCTATATAATCTTTGGATAAATTAGTATTCAGTTCTATTACCCTTGAATGAAGGGAAAAAATAAAAATGTTTTGAAATTTTATCCAATAAATAAAATACTAAACAATAAAAGAAATTCATTTTCTTTTATAGTAGGCAGTGAATGATAAGATGAAGAAAAAAGAAGGGATAATTTAAACACTTATTTAAGACGAAGGAGAAGAAGAAGAAGAAGAAGAAAGATGTCTATGCTCAAGGCACTTTTTTTCACAGAAGGCACTTGTCACAAAAGGGTTCCCTCGCTAATCCTCTTTCTATTGTCCAACAAAAAGTTGTTCTATCGCGTTGACAAACTGGAAATTGCATACGGTGCACCTGCCAAGGGCCCGTGGTAAGGTCTCTGCCAGACAAGCAGGAATCAGCCATAAGATTATGCGCATGGTGCAAAGAAGAGCAGTGGACGAAAAACTACAGTTTTTTTTCCTCACACAAACTCCACCAAAAACTCAACAAACAACAAATTTCAAATAAACAATAATTAAAATAGGTACTCAACTTTCAAAAAAGAATTTAAATAAATATAATTTCATTCAAAATAAAAATTAAAAATACCTTTTTACTGACAATCATATTCTGAAATAATCCCGAGCTTAAAAATTTTAAACATAGAACTTATCTTTAGCAGTTAACCCGCGCAGTATAAATTTTAAATGTCCCGCGACAGAACAAAAAAAGCAATAGAAGCGTGAAAATCGATTGTTTTCTTTAATAAAAGAGAAAGATTGATTGAATTTATTTTGAAACATGCATTTGTCAAGTATACAACATTTTTAATACATTCTGACGAGTATTAGACTGGGGAAAATTCTCTCTCTCTATATACATATTGAAAATTGGCGAGCGTGTGACATCTGGGACAGGTACAATTGTTCGATATATAATTTTTCGTCTATGTATACATGTATATAAAGAGGCAGTAGCTGCATTGGACCCATGAGACCAATATCCAACATAGCTCATTTCATGTGGCAGATTATTTCGTATGTCGTGAAAAGGGAGACTGATATATATAGGACACCAGCAGAGAACGTGTTTGAATGCTTGTGCGCGAATGTGTAAAGTATAACTCCCAGATATATAGTTTTCAGTCTGGACCATCATTCCAGACTGGTTAGGGTTATAGAAAAACAGAAGAGAATCGACACTGCCATCATCTGGGGAATCCCTCTCCTAAAATATAATATTCGTAGAGATTGCTTTGTCATTTGCCTCAAAAACAAAATTTATTTCCAACGAAACACATTTAGAATAATTTGCATTCAAAAATTTCTAACCCAGTGGGAGAAATATTGGAATATATAAGATTCAAAAAAATCTTATTGAGTTATTTAAATTTGTGGCTTGGTTTCAATACTCGCATATTGGCAATAAGAGTTTATCCACATTGAAAAAAAATTTATTTGATTCAAATAATTAATTACTTCACTATTACTAAATAAATATTTATTTGTCTCAAACAAATTGTATTTGAGCGAATTAAATTGTACATGAATCAATAATTTCTGTATTTAAATCAAAAATCATTTATTGACTCAAGAACCAAATTTAATTGACTTATAAAATTTATTTGATATAATTAAATATTTATTTGATACGATTAAATATTTATTTTCTACAATTAAATATTTATTTGAATAATAGACAAGTAATTGGTTATTTGTATCAAATAAATCTTATTTGAATCAATTTAATGGTATTTGATTCAAATACAGAAATTATTATGTCACTTACAGTTTATGATTTAAATAAAATTTATTTGATTCAAGGAAAGAATTAATTGACTATTATCAAATAAATATTTATTTGTATCAAATAAATTTTAAGTCAACCAAAATTTCATTCAAATACAGAAATTATTATGTCGCTTACAGTTTATGATTTAAATAAAATTTATTTGATTCAAGTAAATATTTATTTGATTCAAGTAAATATTTATTTGAATAATAGAAAAGTAGTCGGTTATTTGAATCAAATAAATTTTTCTTTGCTGCAATATTCAGCCAATCGGTAGTCTTGAAAATTTTCCAGCAGTCATATTAATTTAACCAAATAACAAAATGTTTTATTACAGATCATCAACGCCTTGAAGGTTCCGAATTAATCCAGAGGAAATAAACATTGAATTTAAAATAGACCTCTACTGTTTTTCTTTCCTTTTCTTTAAATGTGCATACAAAGTGCTATTCACATTATCGCGAAAGATATTGCAGTGTGGGCACTTAAATGAGCGCATGGTATTTTCACTTCTGAATCTTTTGGTTGGCTATTGCAGGCATTTTTCCTCCTACACAAAAGCGCAACGACGATGAGTTTCCTAGAAGCCTCATCGCACTCTGATCATCGCGATTGAAGTGGAAACAGTACAAACTGACAGTGTAACTACAGCATACAGACTGTATACGTTAGTAGTCTTTCTCCTCTGTTTGTTTCTTGCAATAAAAGGAAGGCTAAATGCTTTTGTTTGCGTGTCTGCTTGCAATAAAAAAAAGGGGGAAAAAATTCGAAAAGAAAATATATGACTGTATACCTGCATAAAGATTATGAAGAAATAAAAGTTTATGTTTGAAATTAAGATTACCCTTTTGAAAACTCACATATGACTCGAAGTTTCGTTTCATGCCTACTATTATTTATTATTTCACAAAAAAGATAATTTTCAAAGTATTAGTATATAGTTGAACATTTATTTGAAAAGTTGCATAGAATGTATGCGTTTTAGAGTATAAGGGTCCAAGTAGAAATGATACAATAATTTTAGTTTAGTAACCTTACTAAGAGCATGAAGGGTTTTAATCCCTGGGAGGTCGTTTTCTCTATTTATGCCTCAAGTATTAAGCTTCTCTTAAAATATCCAATAATTAACTGGTACGAAACTTTACCCTCAAAATTTGTCTTTGATTTCGAATTATTGGGCCATAAATATTCAAACCCTTTTCCTGGCACATAATTTCAATTTGGATAATTAATAAATTATTCGTTTTCAATTACTTTTTTCAGATTAATAATTAAATAAAAAATGGTGTTATTTCGATTTTCGCAAATAAAAATGAGAAAAGTAATTGAAAGTTGTTGAACTCGAGACGAATTTATTTATATTATGTGACGATGAGTTGTCGAGAGGAGGTACAAATAATGTGTTATATGCTTAAGTAGTGCGGGCAGCACCTGCGCGACATTTCGGGGCAACGCGTGACTAGAACACTGATTTCGAACGCGTCTTTTTATCAGCCGTCTGGATCGCCAGCCGCCTGTCGTCCTCGTTCCCGTATTATATGATCGCGTCGAATAGTGTGTGCAGCTAAAGGTGTTTCCCCGTCTAATCGAGAACCGTCTAATTGCAAAGGGAGAAAGCTCGGTTCCCATGGAACTCGCATCACGAACCACAATCAGTGTTGCATTCTACGAAATCACTGCGCGCTAGTCACGCCATTACAACGCCGGGAATCACCATTGCGCTTCTTTATTTCCACCTCAGTATATCAGGAAATCATTCATTAAAATAACATTTCCCACCTCATAATCACTTTCTATTTTTCAATTCTTATATACCCCTTCCAATCCATCTCGCTTACGAGCGAATTTTCATAATGCCATCTAGGCGGGAATTCACAGAAGCGTACTGGCGCGAAATTCAAATCGAAAAGTAAATTTAGTAGAAAAAAACACTTGGGAGCCAAGTTTCCGCCAATATTGGCCCAAGGTGGCGAGTGGAAACCAATCTCGCGCCTAGAATTTAAATATTGAATCATAAAAATCATAATATTGATATTTTTCAGGTATTTAAATTCGAGACTTCATAAATGCCTTGGACCAAAAACTGGCCGGATCTTGGCTCCCAAGATTGGTTATTTTTTCCCCTGTAAATTGTTAAATTTCGAGTCGATTTGTTGAATCCTTTGAGACCTGGAATCAGTAACAAACCGACGATGCGAAAAAACCATTAAATAAATAAAAGAAACTTGAAATATTTACGGGAATTGTACATTACTATGGGTATCGTAATGGAAATAGTATGCGTGTATATATATATATTGTTGAGTGAAGAGAGAAAAAAAAACAAGCGCAGTCGCGTTTTGTGGTCTTGAAAGTTGGACGGGGAAATAATTCTCGAAACAGGAGCTTCTAGGAGTGGAAGGTGTAGTTTGGAGGCAAAGGAAGAAGTACAAAAAAAAGGAAAAGAAAAAAGGAAGATGTTGGTTGCAGCGGCTCAGTGCAGTTGACTGCAGATGCAGAGACTGGGCACTGGTCAACCTCTATCTTCCTTTCTTCTGAAGCTCTCAACAGGGTGACCGACCTCGACGTCTCGCGTCGCGTCAGATTCTGCCTCTCTTGCAGGTATAATCTGCAATTTTATATATCCTGGACACTTTAATACCTTCTAATTATTCTGAATCTTCAATTCGAAAATTCCTCTACTCCCAAGAACATCGAAACATTAAAACTTTCCCTCTTTCAAAGAACAAGAAAAAAGAAAATCTTATTGCTATAAACAAAACAAAAAAATTATATTTACTGCCGAGCTTTTTTCTTTTTTTAAAATGAATCTAAATAGACTAAACTTGCTTCTCAAGTGTTTTTTTGATGAATGACATTATAAAATATGTTTTCGGTAATACTTAATTAAAGAATGAAATTGATTGAATTAATTAACTATAGAAATATGAATTTCGATTAGAGAGAATTTTAAACAGATTGGTGCGAGAAATGACATGAATATAAATTTTCAACATTTTATCATCAAACATATCATCAATATTCCATTTACGATAAAAATTACCAAGTTCATAATAATGTGATTCCTATAACCCAAATAAGCAATTAAACATAAAGCTAATCAATGCTTTTGTATATATAAATTTTCTAAAAAAAAAACTTCTTCTTCAACTATATTACGAAATTATTTCAATTTTATCGCGCAATTGACTTTATCTATTATAATTTGCATTAAATATATTGCTTCTCATCTAATTCTAATTAATATCGAGAAGATTAATTTCCTTTTTTTTCTTCATTCAAGAGAGGAGAAATTTTATTATCTCAAGTGGTAAAAAGTCTTTTTACGATAATAAAACGGATGGCGAGAGAAAAATTGCAATTTTATCGATATGTGTATATTAATATTATTCGCCTTCTTTTTTTTCTGTGTACATACTAGCGCGATAAAACGTCACATTCAAACATATGCGTATTTGTAATTCTCAAATGAGGAAAAACACAAGATATATTCAAAACACTCGTAGACAGTCTGTAAATATTTGGTTTGTCTGGGGGGTTTTACTTCGAATTCCTGATTTGAAATTACCATCTTTGCTGTGGTATTAAAGTCCCGTATCTGAGTGTTATGGATACATAAAGTGTTGGAATATATTTGTGTGGATTAATTTACTTCTTATAAAAATTTAATTTTCTCAAATCTCACCAGCAATTAATGTGCATGCATATTAAAAAAAAATTGATTATTACCCAAAATGTAGATGCAGGATGGAAACTTACCTGAAACAGAAAAAAGAAAAAATTAATATAAATTGAATAAATTTTCACTTTTAATAATTTTATAATAATCATAAAATTGCAATGATTCATGATTCAATTGTTTAAAAATATTACAATCAGGGCTAAAAATATTCCGGAAAGTGGGAGTTTAATTTTTTTAAAATATATTTATAATGTTTGAAGGGGGATTTACTTGATTCAGTGGTAAAATGCGCGATGTGACATAACTCGTAAAATTCCGTCTGTCGCAGGAGTTGTTGATACATAATTCAAACATTCGTATATGAATCGTTCAATGGCCACGAAATGTCTACGACGACCCAAATGAGCGAATGCGTATTATATGTCTGGCTACTGTCTGGACCTGTATATCTCAGAACGCATAGTCAGTGACTGAGTCATTAAGCATAATAAGTGTGAGTAAGTCTCCTTTTACAACTGCATTTTATTCATTCGAGTTCTCCTTCACCTCTATTAGATTTCCCTTTTCTCTCTCTCTCTAAAAATAAAAATGCAAAAGAAGAAAAATTCCTCCTCTTTTATAATATTACAAAAACAGAAAAAAATGTTACAACATTTTCATTTTTTTTAACCAATTATAAATTTTACAATAAATCATGAAATCATTGCAATTCATTTAATGCAAAAATTGAAATAAATCGCAGAATGTGACTATGTAATTCTTGTAAAAAGATTTTTTTTTCATATTTCTTCGCTTAAAAAATATTCAATAATTCGAATAAATAAAATTAATTCATATTAGAAAGAATAAAAATTCAGAATTTTAATCAAATATTCTAAATTTATTTCTCCCAGACGTATTTAAATTGAATGTCTGTGAGAGACAATCGTACGATAATATTTATCACTTATATAGATAATAAATATATGCACAGTGCACACAGTACCAACATGGCATCTATATAGAATGAAAGAAAAAAAAACGACGATAATCAGAAAAGCCAGAGTTTTAAAATTGTCTAGACATGTTTCAGAGATAAAGACAAAAGGCTTATGCTTTTGATGAATCAACGATTCGCATATTCGAATCTCATATGCACGGAATTTTCTTGAAAATGATAAGAAACCCCGGAACTTACACAAAGGAATTTTTTTTTAAATAAATAAAATATATATATACATATGTCTGCATTGATAATATTCTGATGATGATGATGATGAGTCAGAAAAGAAATTAAACACATTTTTATACGGATTTTTTTAGATATAGGTAAATATATACAATTTTTTAATGGAAGAAACATCAGAAAATCTTTAAGTTAATTAAGGAGATAGCGTTAAAAGTCTAATATAAATAACGGCTTGATAAAAAAAACAAGACAAACATTCTGGAATACGTTTTGATTAAACAAGGCTCGTAATTTTTAAAATGATTTTTTTTTTAGAAAACTTTATTTTATTGTGATTACTATCGATTATTAATAATTCGCGATTGTTGCTACTATTATTTGTAATTATCACCAATTTTACCAAACAATTATTTAATTATTTAAGTAAATTAATAAATAATTAATTAAATAATTATAATTAATAATTAATTATAATTAATAATTAATAACAATTATTATTTTTGCTGATTATTATTTCTTTATACGGATTTGTTTATTTATAATTTGAAAGTTGACAACGTTTCGATGCCTTCTTGCATCGAATTATTTTTATTATTAGAAAAAAAAATATTAAAAGCCAAGAGCGCGGCAACCCTTTCCGAGTTTGCTTAACCCTGACGATCGCGAAACCGATTTTCAATTACCTGACAAAAGTGAATATTCCTTCAAGTAGCAAATCAATTTAAAAAAATTCCACTAAACAGAAATTCTTCTTGTAATTAAAACTATATTTGTTAAATATATAAATTCCGTTGAATAAAATTAATATAAACTATAATTAATTTTCAGATAATATTCATGTGTCTCGAAATAGAATGATCAAAGAAATTTTGTCGTCTATTAAAAATTGCCGTCTCTGAATAAAAAATTAATTTCCCTTTTTTGCAGGCGGACCATTTTTTTTTTTATGTTTCTTTCGTTAGAGAAGTTATCTCAATGGCAAGAAGAGATGTTCAAAGTGGAGTGCGCTGAGTTGGTTGAAAGTTGTTCGCAAAGAAGTCAGACGCGGTGGTTGTTTGATCTCATCTCATATAGCTGAGCAAGTACTCGCGTTCCACATTTCCCAAGTCTAGATATAAAAAAAAAGAAAAAAAAAAAACATGAGAGAGCCGACGGCGTCATCCGACCGAGATCTCAGTTCGTTGCAGTCATTGCTGACATTGTCCTCAAGGCTCATTAATATCACGTCAACTTTGAATATGGGCATTTAATAAAAAGAGGCTAATAAAAAAAAGTTTCTTGAAAATTTCCACCTATAAATCTTCCATTAACATGTTAAATAATAATAAAGTCTTCTCTATTCATCTTGATGAATTGAAAATAAAACTTTCATTTTATTTCAATTTCTCTTTTCCTGTTTTTTTTTCTTTTGTTGGAAATTATTATTATTTTTTTTTTGTAATGTTGAAGGCAAAAAAATAATGTGAGTTTCAGTTGGTGTGAATATACTTCGTGTGTATTGAGACACAACGTGTCAATCAAGGGGAAGTTAAATAAACGTCAATTTCAATTTGTTGGCAGATTTCAACAGGTTCTTTCGACATTCATCGCGGATATAGTTTCAAAGTGAGCCACATTCGCGTTATTTGATTGATAAATATAAGAATTATTATAAGCTGACGCAAAATAATTTTTCCCAAACTATAATATTTATAAATAAGTAATAAAGTCGGGGATTAATTATTTAATAACAAGACAATTTAATCATTTTGCGCAATAATTATATTGATAGTATTTTCAATCGTGAAGAAAAAAAAATCTCATCAAGATTTTAAACAAATATACTGTAAAATTAACATATTAACAATATTTCAAGGATAAATCTTTAAATGGAATTTTAGATTTTAAATAAATTATCTTTTAATTTTTAATTTTAAGCAATTAGAATAAAAATTAAAAACAAAATATATTCTCTACAGTTGATAACTTTTACAAATTTCTGATTTAAAAATAATTTTCCATTTTGAGAAAAATACACTTTTTTATAAAATAAAAAAATATAATATAAAATAAAATTATAAAATTATAATAATTTTTCTTTGAGGGATAAAAAAATTGTAAACAACTAAATAAAATCAATTGCCAATGCAATTATTATTTATCCATGTGCATGTAATCAAGTTTTTCATATATATAACTTCATTCCCTTTTTTTCCGTTTCATGTTTCTCTATATTTTTTTCCTCTCATTATTTCTTGAGTACTTAAAAGCCATATGAACGCAATTGAGCCCAGGTCAGCTAAACTTGAATACCTTTTGCTTCACAGTTTACACGGTCGAGTGAACACTAACAAACGAACTCAGCACTCTCATATAACGAAAATGAAGGCCCTTACTTCTCAGGGGACGTCCAGTCGACTCTCTAGACTCTTCATTTTTTTCTCTCTACTCTTTTTTTTTTCAATGAATTGCATAATCGTCTAGACTAGACGATCTCTTTAATGTTATTATCGTGACGTCAAGGTTGATTCATCGACGAAAGACTCTCTGTCATTCTAGAATTAATTATTATCATCGTGTTAGTCCAAAGTGCAAAAATTTCCAGGCAATTTTTTTTTCTTTCAAACGAAGAGTATTTGTGTGACAAATTCTTAATTTTCCTGATGCTTTTTTTAATTCTTGTACTATTTTAATATATGCTTTTATTATAAATTAATTACGAATATTATAGAATGGAATTTTTTCCACTAGGGAGTAAAATGACCCTTTTCGACACTAGCGAGCAAATTATGATTTTTCCCCAAGGGAGTAAACTGACACTTTTCGAAACTAGCGAGAAAATGATGTTTTTAAACCTAGGGAGTAAAGTGACATTTTTTTAACTAGTAATAAGACAGTAAAAATTGAAATGACCTGGAAAAATATCTAAATGTAATTTTGAAGAAATACTTGAACTGTTTTAACCAAAGAATGCCTGAGGTGATTAATAGAATCCGAGGAGGCGAAAAGAGACAAGACGAACCTTGAGAAGGCTGTAAGAGTCGCGAGATGAATTATTGGATAATTCTTAAAACCCTATACAAATGTGTGTGCGTGGAAAAAAGACCGCAGTTACGCGGATGAGGTCGAGGTTAAGTTCGTTGCAACATTTCGGGTCTCGACCTCGTCAGGGACTAGGTCGAGGTAATTGGGTCCGATCTATAAAAGCCGCCACTGGTCCATTGGGCCCTGTGTCCTCATTTTTTTCAAATCCTTCTTCCAATTTTTTTTTCAAAATTTTTCTAACTTTTTCTAACTTTTTCTAACTTCTTCTTACTATGAACTTCTATATGAATGATTATTTATAATTTTTCTAATTATATGTAAAATTAAAGAACCAATATTTTAATCGAGTCAAACTAAATTTTACAAGTAATTAAAATACGCAGTAATTGAAAATAATTCCATTAATTTGATTTTTATTATTTTTTTTTTAATAAAAATTATTTTTTCAATTACACTGTGAAATTTATGAGAGAATTAAGAGGAAAGAAAGCAATGAAATAATTTTGTATAGCAACACCTTTAGAGAGAGAAAAAAAACCGTTCTCCGTGTCTTCCTTTCTCCATAGGATAATAAAACGTTTTTTGCCACGAACCTACGTCGCGACATGACGCGTTGAACGCAATTTTTTTTTTTTTTTTTGCAATTTAGGTTGATTCCTTTTATAAAGCGTGGTTGGCTGGTGAAAGCCAGACAGACGTCGCAATCACGGGTCATAATACGTTGTACAATCGTCATCGATGGACAAATACTAGTCGCATGTGTCTCGTGTAGTGCAGGTCGTACGTGTTTTGCACGCGAAATATTTTAAATGTGTCCTATTAGACTTTTTCAACAGTTACGCAGTTTGTTTTCTTAAATATGCTTTCAAAAATTCTCCTTCTTCTTCTTTTTCCAAAAGAAATTTTTACTAAAATCTGTATCAACATTTATAATTCAATATACTAATCAATAATTTATTCTAAATGAACAATTTCTTGGATTTTAGGGGATGTAAATTAGAAAAGTCCCATTGAAACAAATGTGAAGTTTTTTATTTTACCTTTTCGAAAAATGAAACCCGATGACATATTTGAATGTGAGATAGATGAAAACCGATAGTGAGAGAACCGCAGACACAGTCTACGGTTTTCGTTGTTGACCGCGTCCGCATTCTCAGAAAAAGCTATATCCGGCGTGTCATTGAGCAAAAATTAAATATGCGCTTAAAATATACCAGACTTTTTGTTTTTATATTTTCGCTACAGAGACTAAATTAAAAAAAATATATATATATTCTTTAATGAATGCATTTACCAATTATTCATTAAATTCACATTTATATTATAATTATAATTTATTCCAATATTTCAAATTAAAAATATTGATATAAAAAATTTCTATCATTTATCTCAATTTACGAAAGTTCCAACGTCAAAAATTAATTAGCCACCATAGTTAAAAATTAGTTGACTTTCTCGCTTTGTTTAGAAATATTTCTTGTAAATGAAAAAGCGAGAAAATAAGTTTGGAAATATGTATATTTCCGTTTTGGTTCGCTGGGGAATGGTTTGCAAATATAACCGGAAGTTGATGAGCTACACTTCAGGAAGTTGAGAATAATATTTGTTCATATTCAGAAGGCCAGCCTATATAGGTGGGGGAGAGAGACAGAGTGAAAAAGAGGGGGGGTGTATTTTGGCGGAAATGACGCTACTGTATCGCTAACTCGTCTGTCCGAGTTCCGGAGCGCATTTACAGCCTTCCCCCCTTTCTCTCTCTCTCTCTCACTCTCTATACCCAAAGTTGCTTTAGGTCTATATCGACTTTCACGAATTTTTCATGTGGCATGAAACATGCAAGGACTCGTTCGCCGTTCACGAGGGTCGATTCGCCCGAATAACCTAATTCCTCACAGATTACGACACCCTCTAATTCTCTTCTCCATTCATTGTCTCACATGCACGTCATTCAACAATATTTTTTTAATTTCAACAATTGTAGACGAAATTGAGAAATTTGGGGGGAATTAAAAGAGAAGAAGTGTTTAAATCCTTGTCAATTCACACCATAACTAAATGACCTACTTTAGAGCGATTTTTATTGAATTTTATTTGCAAAAAATTTTTATCAGGCCGAATTTTTATTTATTCAAATTTCCCCTTAAAAAAAAAGTTTAAATCTATTTGATAAAACAGAAAATTTATACGTTAGGCTAAAATTACATTACTGCTGTCCAGAGTAGAAACCTATTAAGTCACATTTGCCATAAGAGCGAAAGTCGAATAACAAAGCTAAGGGACGCTCACCCTTATGGCAACTGCGACTTATTAGGTTTTTACTCTGGACAGCAGATTTGTACATGAATTTTTATTTAGCCAAATATTTTTAAAATTCGGCTAAATAATATTCGTCCGAATAAAAATTTTAGCAAATGTATCCATGAGTTAAAATTCTGTTTTAAAATACAACAAAAAAATTGTTTCTGTAGATTTAAAATCACACCTATAACAATTGAAAAAGAATTCTTTTTCAATTGTTAGGTGATTTTTCGATGATTAATTAAAACACTCGGACCTCGTGGCATGATGAAACGATGATTTAAATATTCCAGACAAATGTCTCGTATATTAAAAAGACTCTCTATCTCTCTTTCTAGAATAATTAAATTTCTTTTATTGATTCGCCAATGTAGAAATTAAAAATATAACGAGCTTGTAAATTGTTAAAATGAAGAAATTTTGTATAGAGAGCATGCGAAGCTTGTAAAATGAGAATATAAAGACATTATATCCAACAGTCTAGACGGTGAGTCAATAATCGGTCTTTCTTATCGAAAAAGACAGGAGCTTAATGCATTTTAATTAAAGTTTTAATGAAATGTTTAAAAGGCGAAATTAGTTCTACATGAGGTAATTTAGGTTAATCTTTAATCAGTCTAGAATTCTGAGATCGATGATTAAAGTTGCGACCTCGTTTCTTTTTTGTAATAAGGAGCTTTAAACAAATCGTGTCGCAGACAGATTAAACACTCACACACAGACATACATACATACATACATATAAACAAGACACAAGATAAAACTTGCAGACCAAGTACGTGAGATTTTCATGTGCTTATCCTTGAGCACGTGCGATTGTAGAAAATGTATATATGCACTTCACTTACGTGCTTAAATTACCCAGTAGCTTATCCAAATCATAAATATGTGTCTTTAATATACACACACGTGTTTATAACCTTCAAAGAGAAGAAAAATATTTTTCAGAAAAAAAAATAGAGACAGGACAAGTTCTAATCAATCCAATGATTACATAAACTGCGTTCTAAAATAACCGCAGAGAAGAGATAAAGAAAAATATGCATTGCATTGGCATCTAAAAATATAAAATATTTTTTTAAAATATTTTCATTGCAATAAGCAAAATACGGAAATTGTCTACAATTAAACAAATTTATCTGGGAAAAAATACACATGAAATATTGGACAAATCTTGAAAGCAATGTTACCAATATCGGGCCAATGTTGGCCCAAGATTGCGAATGTAGAAACGATTTAAGTCTCGAATTTAAATCCTACATCAATATTAAGCCAAGATTTATTTTTACTGACAAGTTTACTTATTCAAAATACATTAAATTTGAATTTCGCGCCAATATAATTCTGCAACTGTCCGTCTAGATGGCATGAAAATTCTCTCGTAAACGAGATGAAGTACGGACAGAATATAAGAGTCAGTGACTCTTTTGAAATTATATTGATTAGTTTTAAATACGAGGTAAATAATAATTAGTATTACTGATAAAATAATTTGTATTTTCGGCTGAAAATTTTTTTAGATAATTGAGATCTTGGGCCAATTCTGGTCCAGTATATTTAAATTCAAAATTGGTCTCTACAATTGTCAGACTTGGTCGAATATTGCAATAAAATTTAATATTTAGCCAATCTTCAACTTTGACAATTTGCAACTTTTGTGGTACTTTAAATTAAAAATGCTTCAATACAAAATTTTAACAATATGTAAAATAAAAAGGAGAATTTTCAAACAAAATTGTAGATTCCTCTTGAGGCTTAGAAATTCTCTGTGGATGAAAAATATATTTTTCTCTATAACTGAGGAGACAAAAATAATGGCGAACATTTGAGAGAAGAATTTCCAAATGTACAAAATGCCTATAGATATATAGAAGAGATTTCAAAATCTACACAAGAATAAAAATATTTTAGAGAGACGAATTTCTTCTCTTCTAGTATAAAAGCCACCTTGTTTTTCGTCCAACTACGCAACTCAAGTCGCTCCTTGCCAACATATTTTTACAAAGGTAATTGTTAGTACATATCTCGAAATGTCTTCTTAAAGAACAAAGAAGAGAGAGAATTTTACATTTTTCTCTAAAGAACAACAACATTCATGTCAATATCTATTCTCAATTTCCATATTTTATTTTTCAAATTAATTTTTAAATTCCCCCCCCAAAAAAAAAAAAAAAAAATGAAAAATAGTTTGAAAAATCTACTTTTGTGTATAAAAAAATTGAGTTTATCAAAACTATTTCCATTTGACGCATAATTTCTCGGACTCTCTCTCTCTCTCTCTCTCCCTGGTTCTCGTTTGGCAGCAATATGCAAAACAACCTCGTCAATCTCAACGTCGCGTCTGCACGTCTACTCAGACTTTGCTGCGGTTATATCCGCATGTCTGTATTCGTATATATATATATATTTCTTCTTCTTCTTTTTTTCTTAAGAGGTGTGCTTAAGTGCAGACATTTTATGCGACCTCAATGTCAACGATAAACCATAGTGTGTAGGGTTTATCGATAAAAAATAAGGTCGTAGCATGATTTTGCACTCAGGGGGATGGTTCAACTTTGTGGTATATATGTATAATAGATGTTTTTCTTCATTCTGATTATAGGCGAGAGAAAATGTTATAGAAGCTATCGAAAAGAGTTTCAAACCTTACATTTTTTATCACAACTTTTATACACCTTTAATAGAGCTCTTGGATAATTTTTTAACTAAAATTCAAGTCTTTCCAAAAAATAAGAAATTCTCCTCTAAACGCTAATAAAACCATCGTTTGCAGATTTTTCTAAATTCAAATTTTTACTATACTTGGTCAATTTTAAATCAATCGAAAATTTTAAAAATTTATAAGAAAAAATACTTCCACTTTTTTTAATAAAGAAAAAAGCGTTATAAAAATCCATCTTGTTGATTATGGAAAAAATTCCCTCCCTTCAAAATACAAAATAATCCACAGAGAAAGATATAATAAATGTTTCACTTAGTATCACGGTGGAGGAGAAAAAAAAACAGGAAAAAAATTGATTAAAATTCATATCAGAGAAAGTATCATTTATACGTAAAAGACGTCGGACTCAAAATGAGACTCCCGTTGATTTTCAAAGTGTTGCTCATTATTTAGGAACGTTTTCTCTTTCTTTTATCAAAGCAACTATGAGAGGGATCCCGAGTTTTTCGTGTAGACATAAAAAATGTTTGATCATTTAACCTTTGAATACATGACGTGCTTATACTGTCCGTGCTCATTATGTGCTTTAATTCCCCTCGGGACAGTTGCTGACATTGCGAAGGGGGTATATATATGTATATATATAACATAGAGAAGCGTCTGCTAAGACAAAATCAAGGGCAAAATAGGGGGAGGGGGAAGAAAAAAAAGAAAGGGATGAGTATAAAATCGAAAGGGAAATCGAGCTTAAGACAATAGCTATCCTAGCCAATCCCTGAACTGGATTTCACGGTGGTTTACTCTCACAAAAATGCTTACTAAACCTTAAGAAGGTTCTTCAATGAAGAAAAAAAGTCCAAAGAAAAATCACAATTTCAGACAAAAACTTTTTATTAACCCTCTCAAAAGAAAAAAAAATACACGTGCTTTGAATTTTTATTTAAAAATTATCACCAAATTTTCGATTTTATTCAATGATAAAGTTGAAAATTGTGTATATTTTGTATCTCATGAAAGAAAATATTGTTCTTTTTGTTCTTCGATTAAAGATTAAGAGAAACAATCTCAGATGTTTGCTCAAGCGAAAGTGAATTTCTTGTATAGACAGTTTTTCTTCTTTTTTTTTTTGCTATCCTCAAGATGAATTTTTTTCAATGTTATTTTTCTCTTGGAAGGTAATAATTCTTTGAAGAAGCCGAAAAGATTATATTGAGTAAAGTATGTGAGGCAAATAAAGATTTACAGATTTTTCCCTAATAAAGAAGGGAAAATTTTCATAAAAAGAATAAAATAATTTTCCTTGATAAAAAACAACAAAAATAAATTATTTTTAAATGACCATTTCAAACATATGTTTGGACCATTTTAAACAAGTTTCAAACCACTTGATCACAAAATTTTCAAAGCAGATTTAATTTCAACTTTGTTTGAAATTTGAAACAAAAAATAATTTCAAGATTTGAAATTTTAATTTCTTTTGAACGTTGATTTGAAAGAAAGAAATATTTAAGTAATAATTGAAGGAAAAATAAATTTCTCGGAATAATTTGTAACTTTTTGTTGAAAAGTGGAAAATGTGCATTTGTACATATGCGGGTTGTGGAAAATGGCTACATCCCCTTTTCGTCTGATGCATCAGCTTTAAGGGCGACCCAGACAGCGCAGCCCGAAAAAAAACTCGTTCTCCTCCACCCCAGCACCCGCGAACCCCATCCCTTGACCCTTTTCACGTACGTGTGGTCTGGGATAATATATAACACACGTGTACAACGTGCAGGGTTGAATTCGAAATATGAGTGGAAGAGCCTCGGGCAGTTTTATTTAAACCATGACGGTGACTCGTCCGCAATGATGTACATGGTGCGGGGTTGTACCGAGAAATTTTCTGAGAGTTGAAAGTCAGCTTCAACATCACGACTTTATATACCACATAGTTTACTCATCATATATACACACATATTGTATATACCGACACAAAAAAGCGAATCGTTTTAAACTACAATGTATATATATTTCCAAGAAATAATTTCCATTTATTTGCGCGAAAAAAATATCCCAACGATATTTAAGACAAATTTTTTTTAAACACTCTTCTCAAGTTCTTGCATGCGTGAAAAGAAAAAATTTTCCAAACGTAAAACAAGTTGAAAATAATCTAGAAAAAAGGATAAAAAAAAACTATTATTACCTCTTTTTTTCATATTTTTTTCAACACTGAATTCTAAAATGACATTGACGACGTTGTCTGACTATGTCTGATTATCACTACTGTAACTACTAGCAGTTGGAAAATTTTCCTTTTTCATTAATTCTTCAAACTTTTATTTAAAACTTAAGAAAATTTTCGAAATTAAAAAATTATTATAAACTTTCCTTGCAGTAAAAAAATTTACTTGCAACAATTTTTTGTTTTAAATTCAAAAAGAAAACGTATTCTTTTCAAAATAAATTGTTTCTCTTGATTAATATAAGAAAATTGGAAAATGTAAATTGATTTTCAAAATCAAACTGTCAGAGAAGATGAAATTACAATAGACGAGAAAATAAATGACGAATCCAAAGAAAGCTGTCAACTATAACAGAAATACTTGCTTCTAAAAAGCAAAACTAAAAAAAAAAATAAAATAAAGAATAAGAGTTGACATTCTTTGGCAAAAGTGCCAAAAATTCGACCAATTTCGCGTGTCCATCGCGTGGAGATAAAAATAATAACACATGGAAGAAATATTCGTGAGCCCTGCAGCATAAATAGTGCGAAAATTATGTTCCCTTATGTTATGACGTCATATTGAGCATTATTGCGTGGGCGGTATACAATCACACATCTATCGCCATCATTGGCGTAAGATATGCCTTCGTCCCTTTATCCCGTAAATAAATTGTCAACATTCAAAAGTAACTTTTTCCATTCACGAAAAAATCTCACTTTTGAATTATCAATATGAAAAAATTTAACTTTTAATTCAAATTTATTGCATCTAAAATATTTAGTCATTATTACTACAATGACTCGAAATATTGATATTAATATTGGGAACAATATTGAAATATTGAAAATATTGGAACAATGTTACTAAAAATTATTCGAAAATTTATTTCAGATGGAGGAAATCTAGAGGATAATTTTCCTAGAATATTATTTCACATTAGAGGGGTAATATTTCCAGTTCAATTCCAATTCAATTTTCCAGTTTCAATAGTTCAATATTAATAGGATATTATTGTAATATTACCCTGTAATATTGGATCAATATTACGCAACTTTCGCTCCAGTAAAAGAAATATAAAAATAATATAAATCCAAAAATATCTAATGTACTAAAAATGCTACATTACCCCGAAACAGTGGGGCAATTTTGGCACAATCTGAAGACAATAACAAGAGTCAAACTTGAGGAAATATTTTACAAGAATATATAAGAAGAATTAGGGAATAAAAAAAAATTATAAAAACTATATCGAGTGAAACTAAAATGAAATTATGGATAATACAAAATGAATGGCTCTTTTTTTCTTCAAAGTTTTGTGGGTCTTTTGCTTTATTTTCTTTTTTCTCTATTAAATGGTGTATATACCAGGGGTGGGTAGCGTCGGCTGGCGCACTCCCTTCGTATTTGGCAGCCACGCCAATGCGCCGCACTTGGACGTCGTCCAAACGTAATAAATTTCAAATCAGGTCATTGCTTCTCTTTGCACTTAGTGTGATACATCGTCGCGAAACGTGTGTCCAATGCACCCCGGGCGTGAAAGCGATCCTTTTACCTTTGCGAATACCTTTTATGGAAATTTTTTCATTGAAAAACTTTAAATGCGCGACACAAGAGCATCTCCCGTATACTAATAACTATACATAAACTGAAAAATTTTTTTTTCCTAATTTTTTGTAAAAAGAGAAAAAAAAGAACAGTGGAAAACTATAAATTATTTCTTACCCATAATGTAGAATATGTAGAAGGAAAGAAACTTACCTGAAACAAAAAAAAGGAAATAATTAGTCGATAGTGTAAAAATATTTGCAAAAATAAATTTAATTTTAATCTTTTTATTCCAATGGAACAAATAAGAGAGCACTACATTTATGCAAAGTTGCATGAAATTGTATTCTTTCAGATGAAATAATTTGAGAATCAGTCCTTTGTATATTATTTAAATGAAAACTTAATGAAAAGTAGAAAATTTATCTAAAGAGATGGAAGGAAAAAATCACATGTAGAGTATAATAAGGTATAAAAAAAGTATATTTTCGCGAGTCGCCATTGAGTCGCGACAACAACATTTTCAGGGGCGGATGGCGTTCAGGAATTTGTGCAAATTCTTAAATTCTATTCGTTTTCTTTCTGTTACGAAGTTTACGTTATAGACATTACTTGGAATCACGCGAGTGTTATTAATCGAGGGCAGTGTGAAGCAAACTGGGAATGCATTTTATATTTCTCATCCGCTTCGAAGAATAATAACCAAACAAAGTGGAAATTAACAATAAACGATGAGAACCGCGTAAGACGAAAAAACAAATTTCAAATATTTGATTCTCGAGATAAAAATTAAAAAAAAATAAATAAAAATTATTTTAAAAATGTATACTGTAGAATTCTATATTATAATCTATATTATAATAATTTCAATTTACATTTGAATGACTCGCAACTAGGAATTATTGTTTCAAATGCACTAAATAGATGGACAAAATGTACTGATTCCATGGAGCAGTAAATTTCCCGGGAAATCGATTTACATAGACCGATTTCAGTGTACAGTAATATTTTATGACGTAATGAATGGGGATTACATATCCCCTGCAGGGTGACGTGAAATCTGCTCGTAATTCTCTATCAATAATTCATCACTTATCTAAGATATAGTTTCATGCCAAAAAATTACTTAGTCCAAATAATCGTATGACATTTTCAATTATTATTGGTTTTAAATGAAAACTTTGATTTTAAAATTTAAAACAAACAATCTTTTAAAATCAAACAAGTTTTAAATCCTTCCAATCAAGTTTCAAACAATCTCGAACTAATTTCGAACATATTTCGAACTGATTCGAATCGGTTTCGAACAATTATTCACTATTCTCGTATAAAGTATAATACTATGTTGGAATGCAAACTAATAGCGAATTACTCCTCACCACTATTTTTGAACCATTTGAAACAAGTTTTGAATCAATTTAAACAAATTTTGAACCATTTCAAACAAGTTTGAAAATTTTCAAACCTTTCTAATAATGTTTTGAACCACTTGATACTAATTTTGTATAAATTTCCAAGTGTTAACGCTGCAAAAAATTCCACTTGTTTTAAACTACCTTGAACAAGTACTAAACTAGTTTGAATTGATTATAATCAATTCGGTTGGAAAAATTTTTAATCTAAAACGTTAATTTTCCACCGTTTCGAACAAGTTTTTTTCAAATCTTTCTAAATTTGTTTTGAACCATTTTAAAAATATTTCAAATGGTTCAAATATTTCAAATATTGAACTAATTAGAAAGCGCAATTCTCGAGACGAGAAATTAATAATTAAAAATTCTAAAACTATAAATTGAAAATTGTTCCTCTCAGTTGGCAAAGAAATACATACATACGTATATATTGTAAGCCACAAGAAAACAATCGTTTCTTTTTTTGTAACGGGAGACTCTTGCCATTGTCGGGTAGACATAATATGAACTCACGACTCTCGTTCTCTCTTCAGTGATTAGGAAGGTCGACCAGAAGCCAGAAGGTCTAAGTGCACGTACGCACGCGATTACTGTCGTTGTTTATTGCCGTTATTATGACTTGGTTTGGTCAATGTGGTTTTCTTCAAAGCTCAGTCAACCGCGTGTGTTCAAACGTCTCACTTCTTCCTCTGTCTTCATTCCATTCTTCATTTTCTTTTTTTCTCCCTTTTTTTTATCCAACACTCTCAAATATTTACAAAACAAAATCATTCAAATTTAACTCAAAAGAATATTTCAATTTTAAAGTCTAAAAATTTGTCCATTCCCATTTCAAAGAGAGAGAGAGAGAGAGAGAGAGAGAGTCTAACTTATTGTAGAATTTTACTAATTATTCTTGCCAAGTTGAAACAAAAAAGAGAAAAATTGAAATTCGGATAAACTGTAAAAGAATAAAATCTCCAGTTATTTGGGGATTTATTTATTTCAAGAAGAAAAAGGAACGAGTAAATTTGAAGTGAGATTTTTGAAAAAGCGGAATTTTGCGCGTTAGGAAACAGGAAAATTGTATATTCCGCACAGACGGTGTAATAATATGAAGAAAAATGTTTCCTTCTATAGAATATTCCTTTGGCAAGAGAATTGATTTTATAAAATTCAAAGATTTATTAAACTCCAATATAAAGTTATACTCTTTTTTTTTTATCGAACAAAACTGTTTTCTATCGTAGATTGAAAATTTAAACATTCAATTATTAATTCAGTAATTTTCTAAATGAACATGGTACTTTTTATTAAATCCATAATATATATAATGTGCTCGATATGAAATGTCAGAAAATCGCTCATGTGGATGAAGAGATACTCTTGGCCAATCTTGACTGCAAATGCATAATGTACCAAGCAGTGCCAGTGAAACCGATAAAGCTTGCGAGACGTCTAGTCGGAGGGATATCGCAGAAGCGGAGCTACATACATATATATATATATATAGTGAAACGGTTTTCGAGAGGCCCTTCAGAGCATAAGGATAGCGCATGGGGCACGAAGTTACTCAGTAATGTAATTTGCAATGCAATCCAGAATAACAATAGTCTATCCGCTGCCGAGACCAACCCCCGCCGGCTTTTATACTATGTTACGTCGTCGGAGCCAACTTCCAAGTTTAACTTAGTCCGGAAGTCAACTTGTGCTTGTTACGGTTATACTATGACGTTGAGATCCCAACTCTATGTAAAGGACTCCTTAAGGACTCCACCACGCGGAAAATTTCAGGCTTTAGTCTAAAGACTACATTCATATATATGCCTGCCATAAACCTTTATATCATTTCAAAAATATTCTTTTCATTTTAGAAACAATTCTAAACAGTATAGAAATTAAGTTTCATTAAGTCTCTTTCCTTTTTTTTAATTTCTCCTACGGTGGAAAATTACTAAATGTCTTGTCAATCTTTATCTTATTGCCAATATTGGCCCAAGACTGCGAGTCTAGAAATCAATGCCAAGCCACTATTGGACCAATATTCACCCAAGATTGCGGCTAAATATTGTACTATATTTAGCCGCAACATTATTGAAATCTTGGGTGAATATTGGTCCAATAGTGGCTTGGCATTGATTTATAGACTCGCAGTCTTGGGCCGATATTGGCAATAAAAAAAAGATTGACAAACTTTAGTAATTTTCCACCAATTTTGCATATTCCATTCTTGGCACGGGTTCACAGTCTTGGGCTAATACAGGTGACAATATTGGCCCGATCTTGGTCCAATCTTGCGTCAATATTCTCTTACTGTCGTATTCTGATGTCCAAAGAAAAAACCTAGTAAGTCGCATTTGCCATAAGAGCGAAAGTCAAATAACAAAGCTAAGGGACGCTCGCCCTTATGGCAAATGCGACTTACAAGTTTTTTACTTTGGACAGCAGTATTCTTCATTCATTTTGTTCAAACCACCCGCAAAGTTAGGATGCTGCAAAAATCTATAATTTTAATCCAAACATTAAAATTAAAGATCATATTGCAAATTATTTAAATGATAACTATTTTCCATAAAATCAAGAAAGTTAACACATAGCAAAAAGAAAAAGGGGTGAATAAATGTCTACGAAACCAGGAGAACATTAAAAAACCAATGACGTGTTAATGTCTAACTTTACATATCAGACACTTGTGAGTAAATCATAAGTTATTCAAGAAAAAAACAATTTGCGAATAGAATAAATTTTCAAGATAAAGTAAGAAACAATATATATATATATATTGTAAATATAAATTGTCTTTCACATGTCTCGATAAAAGTTTTCCCCCACGAAAATAGAAGCTAATAGATGGAATTTAAAAATTTATATGACCTAGTCGACTATAGTATATATAATAGAGAAGTAGGGGGTTGAAAGAACAAGAATATTATATTCTAGAGTGCATTGAACCAGTGAAATAAAACTTTCACATGAAATCATTTTTCTAGACCTCACATTTTTTTCCATTTCTTTTTTTCTCATTCCACGATATTAATTTTTTTTAGTTGCAAAATTAATTACCCGACTCCATCAATGAAACTACATAGAAAAATAGAGCGGAAACAGTTTTTATACAAAAATTCAGTGCAAGAAAAAAATTTCTACTAAAAAGTTAATTGCTAATTATAAATTATCAATATTTTCAATATAGCATATACAGGAATCAGTTGTATTACATATAAGAGTCTGTCGATAAGATAAAAGTACATTTTTTTTATCTTCTTTTTTTTCTTAAACTCTTCATTTTGCTCCTTTATGTATATTTTTATATATATATATATATATAAAATATTGTCTTCTGAGAATTCAGTCAATGAGTAATATTTCTGAAGGTCGCGACTCAACATTGCAACATGATTCTACAAACAATTGATAACAAAGAAAAAAAAATCGATAAATATTGCAGTTTATTGTATTCTTGCTCTCTGATATGTCTGCTGTAAACTCTTATTTCACTTTAAGACAAATAAAAAAAACTTGAACAAATGACAATTAGGTAAAATAACATTTCATATTTATGCGTCTCACTAATTGTGAAAAATGTTAATTTACCTTAATTTTTCGGGGGAGAAGAAAAAAAAAGACTTTTAAAGTTAGATGTTTCTTCAAGATGACTTATCTCAGTGCGCTAGTGGATTTTTAAGCCGAAAAATGTACCGTGCTGAAAGGGTCAGTTGATAAGTGTGAAAGGTAAAAGTAAATAGAATGTCACGGTGTAATATACTAGTTGTGTCTCTTTCTTGAAAAGAGTAAGATGGGTTTAAGCAGGAATTGTATATCGGTGAATCATCGTCAGTTCTCCGAAATGTTCGTTGATTTCCGGGAGATTTCGATGCGTTTCGAGAAATAAAGGAAGATCGATTAGCGTGTAGGGATCTCTGGGGGGTCAAGGGGTAAAATTTGGGAGTCAATGCGATAAGGCGGATTTCTTGTGATTCTCGGTCTTGTCGCTCGTACGCCCTGTTAAAGGAAAGGTTCACGCCACGCGTGTGTACATCGCCGATGAATCACAGGTAATAATCTGTTCTAAATATTTGATAAAATTTATATGAGTAAAGATAAAAAAAAGAAAGAATAGTTTTAATTTTATATTATTGAAATGTTTTTTCTTTTTATATATAAGTGTGGCGTTTCAATAACTAAGTGGGTGAATCTCGAACGGTGGAGAGATTTGTACTTGTTGAGGAGATTTAGGGGTTTAATTTCACGGTTGCCAATATTATCAACTACGCAATAATACCAAAGACGACTCCAATAGTCATCGGAACTTTGGATAATAAAGAAAAGGATTGGTGAACAATCCATCGAGGCCCGTCAACCCACGCTAGTCGATCTCCCGCAGTCGCATCAAACACCGTTCTCCAGCGAGCGATAAGTTTTTACCATTTATATCTGTTTTGTCCATTTATTTATCTTTTAATTGTCTCTTTATATATATATGTAATTTATTGAATTTGACGTTTGATCCTACTGGATCAAGTTTCTAGACTCGTTATTGTTTAAGTTGATGTATGTCTTTTGTATGAATGAAAGAGACGCGTCTCAATTTAATTTGACTCATGTGGAGAATTTTCTTAAAAGATAATCTATTTTAAATAATTTAATCTCCAATAAATGTAATTTACTCTAATTTTATTTGTTTAATTCATACCTTTTAAGCTATATATTTTTGATACATTGTTTTTTTTTTATTCCTGCATTTTGATAATTTATTATTGCCTTCTTAAATTTTAAATTAACGTAAAATTTGAGAACGGAGAGAATTTTGTTTTGTTACAACTTCATCACAATTTTTTGATACTCATATACTGCGACAGTATCATGATTTAAATTGTCCGATATTATAGCTAATGATTTACACTTTAGTTCATCATCTTCTCTATAATAAATAACTACCGTGAAAATAGAACTTTGGTCATTATTCCAATAATGAGATTGAGCAGAATTTTGAAGTACGAATGCAAAGTTTTGAGCAAAATCAAGCATTGCGAGGAACTGACCTTCTTTTAAATTTTTTTTATAGTTTTGAAGAAACAAAAATTGGTCCTTAGCAATGAAATCGTGAATCTTTAGCTTTTCCAATCTAGTGCAAAGTTGATAAATGAATTCGTCACTTGTTGCAACTTCTGTCTTCAACGTACATCGGTCAGTCTCTTGCCAAATTTGAAATTCTACTAAATCAATAGAATTTTGATCGAATAAGTTTTGCAGATAATCTTGAATTACATCTACACCAGGGCACTTTGTACATTCATTAAGGTGGCAAGCAGGACTAGGAATAGTACACATTAGACA